>JAXQGN010000082.1:0-71060 GCA_037039805.1 Irpex sp. M6601 | reverse complement strand
GACAAGTGTGTCCGTGACCTCACCTTCCTTCTCTTCGAGACCGCCCTCCTCACCTCTGGCTTCTCGCTCGACGACCCCACGTCGTTTGCCAAGCGTATCCACCGCATGATCGCCCTCGGTCTCGATGTCGATGACGAGGAGGAGGCTGCTGCTCCCGCCGAATCCTCCGATGATGCACCCCCGCCTCTGGAGGCTGCCTCCACCTCCGCCATGGAGGAGATCGACTAGAGGGTTTCTGTCATGATAGAAGTGTAAAATTGTAAAATGTCGTCGTAGTTTGCTCTGCTGCATTGTATTCATAGTATCGCTTTGGGTATTGTCGTTGCGCATTTAATTTCTCATGTCACATACTTACATAGTACGCAATCGCATTTTCTTTGTATCTCTAAATGCTTTGAAGTCGAACACGCGTGAAGTTACGAAGCTTACTGAGCGAACGAGGCGAATTTCCTTTGGCGGATGTCAATATTCGTTCTCGTTGGCTCAGTCCTTGCGCTGTGTCAGGTTTTCAAGACGCACTCGAGAATGGCCGCGGTCAAGTAAAATTTCATGTTCAGACGGTCACGCGGTGGCCCATATAATCCGCACGGAGTTGGAGGGATAGAAGTCTCAGATAGCAAGAAAATGCGATAGGAAGCGTAATCGAGACGTGAAAAAATACATGCAGAGACAACCAGAGCCCTTCCGATTGCCTAGACAATTACTTTTGGTAAGACCAAACGTTGCGGAGGACTGCAAACACGCCAAATAGTCAGTATCGTGTGTCACATTTCATGTAACTTTTGAGACTGAGTACGCACGTCCCGCCTGAGTTGCCAATCGGTTCAGCGAATCGTCGCTCTCACCCTGGGCACGGACCTGGCCAGAGAGAGCGAAGACAGTGGAGGTGGAAAGGGCACGGCCGTTAGCGTCGACGTCAGCGACGGCAATCTGGACCGAAGCGTGGTCCTTGGAGGTAATGAGACGGTCTGAATGGGACGTTAGCATGGTTCTGAGCCTGAGATCTTGTCTGAGCACGCACTGGTCGCCGCGCACTTGCGGGGGACGTAAAGGTCGACGAGGACACCCTGAAATTTCGCACAAGCAGCAATCAGCACTTCATTCTCATTCTATCCATCGAGTTAGGTACACACCTGATCGTTCTCCATGGCGAGTAGTGAGGATTCTTGCGGCGGGGGCGGTCTGTGGTGGCGGTTACCAATTAAAGTTATGAGCTATACAGTACCAAGAGGCCTTATTTGTGCATGCTTGCATCAGCGCTGGCTTGAGCGCCTGTGATGTGATTTGACCATGAGCGCTCTCTGCTGTCTCCAGCGCTCACCGTGGACAGTCACTGTCGCAGTCACGGTCTACTGTCACTCCAAAATTGTTTCGTTACAGCACTATGCGCTGTTGTACCACAGCAGCGAACAGACATGACATTTGAACATTATGTATCAGAGTGTCTCTGTGTTGTGTGTACTTTAGGACCTCAAGTCAGTGGTGAGTGTATGGATTTCAATACGTACGCTACGAGAACTTGAACTCACCATATCGCGCTGGTATCTTCAGTATCATCATCACACGTCTCTCTATAGCGAGACCCGTACTTTACGGCTGTCCTCGGGTTGTGCCCATGTTCAAAGACTTCGGACCATGTGAGCTCGAGGGCCTGGTTTGCGAGCCTACATCCTGCTCAGCCTGAGATCTTCGGGCGCGGCTTTCGTGGCTGCACATCTCCTCTGGTTTGCGGTCATGAAACCTGTCGGCTTCTCCCAGAACGTGGGGGGCATGCGTATATGCCAAACTTTAACCTCGGCAATGGAGCTAGGTCTGGATTATCACGGTACGCACCAAAGATAAGTCGAAAATTCCACCGACGAATACGCGTTGGCCGCCCCATGCCCGCTGCGCTGTACTCTCTGAAGCTTCGAGCTCCATATGTGCTGTCCAACGTGGTAAGTATTGAACTTATCCATACTAGATCATACTTTGATTCTGTGAGTTGTGCTCGCTCTTCCAATTTACAATCTGGATGCTGACTCAAGTTTCGCAGCATCATTCACCAGGGACAGTGGGTGGTTACGGTCAATACTCAAACAATTAGCCACGCCGTAGGCCCATCCAGTTTTGTCTTGCTCCTTACCTGTGTTTCAGCAGACTGGGCTCCAAGTCAAATTCATGACTGAATAGACATGGAAAACTCGGGCGGCGTCCGAGAGTTTGTCATGTTCTTCCGAGTCGGGCGGTCCTCAGCTAGTCAGTCGCCTAGCTCCTAGATATCAAAGTCGAGGCACTGAACGACACACGAACAGATCCTATGCCGCCCTCAAGAGGTCAGGTGAACGAGCTCGAATTCACGTCAACTCCCTATCGACCCTATTTGAGGTGAGGTCACGGTCACATCGAGTCTTTCTTACTTCTAAGAATGGTAAGGCGCCCAAGTGGTGGCGTTGATGATCGGCTTATCCGCCTGTCCGAATGCCTTCACATATCTTCGCCGTGACTGTGACGGCTCCCCAACCACTCAAGCGAAAGTTTAACCAGTATAACCATGTGTGAAACTCCTATTCTTTACAACAATCCGAACCTCAATTTTATCTCAAGCATGACTCTCCCTGTAGTCCTCTGGCCAGCAAAGTTACTAGTAGTCGCCAGGAAGTACCGGCGAGCAGGGCATGTCACCAAAATAGTGGCTGTCTATGCAACGAATTGCCCAGATAGGCGGGCCGAAGAGGCGGGTGTCTGTACGGTAAGTTCTGTCACGCTATACTGATATTATCTGCTCATTTTATCACAACGAATCTCAGTTTTCGTATGCCGTTTGCTTACTACAGGGCTCCCGACAGGGTATCATGTTCAAGGTCTCGATTGCGCCGTATAATTCTCCGTCGGCTCTTCGCATCAGCGGCCATGCAAGCGAAATGATCTTTACGTCTATACCAGCCTCATGCAAGCTGGACCTGGTATCTTATACAATTCCGCGCCCGGTGCGTTCACTACGCTCCAGCCAGGCTCCTCGCTTCCCTGGTTCCTTGAAACAAGCCCCAGCTTGGAGCAGCGTATGGCGGGGCCCGATAAATGCCCGTATACAGGCGCGTATTGAAATACTGTGCGAAATCTATACCGCTTGACTATGCAAGAGGATGGTATAAATACCGACCGCCTCTCGTCTGGAAAATTCAGAATCCGGCGCATCGATCAGATTCTACACAGTACTCTTCGCTCACCAGCAAGTCCTAACTTCCAAGTTATCTTCTTCAACCTCGACAACATGCTTTTCGCTGTCAACACCCTCGTCGTCGCCACGGTTGCTTGGCTTGCAGCTGTCGCCCCCGTCCAGGTACTCGCAGGTAGCGTCTGCGCCAGCGGTCAAATGGGTGAGCTTCCTATATCATTTCCTCTAAAAGCTGTCTCTAACTGTGTCATAAAAATGTAGCCGTCGGCCAAGAATATGTACGGTCCTGCAACCTCCGTAATCTCTGCTTGTCTCACTCATACTTCATTTCCCCCTCCGTCCCCAATCTAAACAGCTCCAGGAAGTAAGTGATGACGCGCTCTTGCTCTGACTGCCGCTAACAATAGTTGTCTCTAGTTCACCGGCCCATCTGGCGCCTTCAACGTGTATGCTGGCTTCCTCATGGCCAACAACTGCGGGTTGATCTCCCAGAACGATCTGACCGAAGACTCAAACCAGCTTTGCAATGGCGGGTACTCCCACGGTGCGAGTGTCTCTTGCGACGGCAACCACAAGTAAGTTCCTCACGGAATCATGACTGTACCGAATAAAGTTTCTGACTATCACATAAAGTCCTGTTAGCGCAGTCGATACCAAGGGCCAGCACTGGCATTGCTCCACCAACAACGTCGGTACCGGGTGTAACACTGGAGGCTCTGGCGGAGCGTTCCGTGTTGTTGCCTGCTGCGATCGTAACTGAGCTACGACTCGTAAACTCCAAATCTAGTATGTCGACTTATGCCTATGTTCATGCGGACTTACTAACGACTCATGTAGGCAGGAACGCATAAGCGCATCAATACTGCTTCCAACAAGGCCTTTGTTCAGCGTTTCTGTGTTGTGCCTTCATATGTTTAGGCTGCTTAGCCTTTCGGCCTCAATGAAATGTAACGCGCTCCAGTCAATACAATGTAAATTGAATGCTTAAGTAAAAACGAAAATCAAGTATTGTCGTTCGAATACATTATTGACTAGTGCGGCTCTCTACAAGAGCAGCCTTAGTTCCCAAGTCCACGGCTCCCTGGCCAGGGCCCGAACGTGATGCGGTCAAGGCAACACGCTCCTCTTCATCCGAAGTATCATGGTAAGGAGAATTACTGTAACCATTCTCAGTGTGCCCATACATTTCTACACTGCTGCGATCATCTCCGTCCCTGTGAATAGGCAGTATGGGTTCGTCAAACCGTACACGAGGTGGATACGGTTGGTGGCAGTCGTGAGAGTGCAGTGGAGGATAGTATTGGCGGTATGCCAAGTAAGACAGGACAAGGCCGAGAATAGAGCCTGTCAGGACATCCTGCCAGTGATCTGTGGGCATTGTGGATTAGCGACAAGCTCATACAAATGTTCAGAACGAGATCTTGGGCTTACGTCTGTAGTCCATCGTCCGAGAAACAGCGACTAACGTGGCGCCAATGAGGGGTGTGATGGACAGCCATACTTTAAACTAAAAAAAACGCATAAAGAAACCATCATGTCAACGTTGGGTTTCACCTACAGTATAGGCTTGTCTGTCGAACAGATGCAGCTTGCCTGCCAAGTAGAACGAGAGGAAGCCCAACCCGGCAAATGATACTGTTTTGTGACATCAACAAAACCAGAACGGCCACGTATCATAACCCTACTCACAGCTTGAATGACCACTCGGAAAGCTTCTCCAGCCATCATTGAACTTATACGTGTCTCGATCGGCGGTACAAATGTCAAAGGTGGACAGACCGAACGGCGGGTCTACTGACCCAGGCTGCGGTACACAGCGTGAAATCATATCTATGAAATGAGAGCGAATTAGCGACTCATGTCGCAGCGTCGTGTCCTGCACTAGAGCCAATTCACTCACCAGGACGCGGCCGGCCCACCGTAATCTTTGTGACCTCACTCACAACCGCGGTCAAACTGAGACTGAGCACAACTGAAGAAATCAATAAGCCCACGAGAACCTGTTGTATGGGTGATCGAACTTACGACCAAGCCAGCTTATATGAAAATCCCATTTTGACCGCACGGTCAGTAGGTTAATGACCGGTAGCAAAACCACTGGTGAAACAAAGCATATCATGACGAGAGCCCAGTTCTATACCACCGCGTCAGAAGAACGTCACTAGAATTAAACATTGGGAATACACTCACGGGTATGCGTTCGTGTTCAGCGAACCTAGTATGGCATGTCATTCTTAGCTCTGTACACACAGAGATCAAGTTTGCGAGCTGATACGCACGGAAATTGAATTCTGTTGCCTGAATTAGAATCAACATCTCCTTAGAAGCAAAGATGGAACATACGTCTTGTCTTCTAACGAGAAATCCCGTTTATATCCTGGAACCTTCTCTACAGCATAGAATATACCCCTGTAAAACTTCAGCATTATTTCTACGACACAGTGCGAGGCATAGCTCACGCTAAGGCAATTGTAGTGACCCTATGCTCCATGATCTGCGTTAGTCCCGTATCTCGCCACAAAACCTGTGCTGGCTACACGCACCAATCAACACCGTAAGAAATCGCCAGTTTTCGATTTCTATTGTCAAGTTTGGGGATAGCAAAGCGAGCCATGATGTATCTAGTGATAGGTTGGTAGTCGTGTGCTTGCGGGATGCAATAAACTGTGGCGTTCTCTTGAGGGGCTTCAAGTTTACTCGGCCTCCTTTAAATTCCTATATCCAAAGAGCAGCAGATAAGTGTGTCTGTAGACCAGTCAACGAGCCTTATGAATCTGCAGGCGAGTCCGAGATGATAGTTGAGAGTAGGGTGAGTAAACCCGAAGCCTGTGCATACTGCCGAGAGTGAGGCATCCGCCAAGCCCGCGGGCCCATTACAATTGGCACATCCGTTTTGACACACAACCACCACCATCTGCGCTCGGACACCTCTCGGCGCGGAATTGCACTGCAACGTCGTAGCGCAGCTCACGGTCTTGTTCTTGGAAATACAGCTTATTGGCCCAGCGGTAGTAAGAAGTTGCAAACATGTCTGAAAGCAAGCCGTTTGAGTGGCTCCCAGGTATGAAGTGACGCGTTGTTTCATCTCTGTGTGCATCTAATCATCCTTCGAGTTGGCAGAACACGATGAGCTTCTGGAGCAGATTGCGGCTACAGATGAAGTAAAGTATGTGGTCGTATCAGGGATGATGAAAGATGCTCAACGAGGTATAGAACGGAATGGGAGAAACTTCGCGAGATCATTAAATATAAGCTTGACAAGGTATGTGCAGACCTGAGCTTGTAGCTTTGACGTTCCGGCTTAGAATATACCACAGAATATCTCGCTTTATCTCTCGCAGTCAAACGAGTCTCTTCCCCCACCTTTCCTACCAGTTGGTCCTCGGCAGCTACCGTCTGGAGGATTAAAGCTGCCACCCTTCCCTTCTCGTCCTCGCGATGGACACAATGAACTCCCCAAAACTGTTCTGACCAAAGCAGAGGCCGATAGTATGAAGGAACTGATATTCGGTCAATTGGACGACCTGGAAGGGTACGTTCGGTGCTCTCAGTTTCACCGTGGTCATTGAGCAGACAGCGATTTTGATAGTGCCCCCTTCACAATTCAACGGTTATGCGAGCTAATTTTACATCCGCGAAAACAATACAAGTTTATCGGTAAATATCTAAGAGCGGTCGAAAGAACTACATTGGTCACCTCGACTTGGGACGCGTTCCCTCCACCGAACAAGGACAGCAGCAGACCCAGCAACGTCTCAGTTGCCCTTGGGCCTCTACCGTTGTCATCCGCTCCAGCCACACCCATGTTCTCACCAATCCCCTTCCTACACGACGACGCTCGCAGATCTCATTCACGCAGCCCTCCGCCCTCACCATTGTCTCTCCCTGCAGCCGACGGCAATCTCGCAGCCATCATGCCTCCTGCAGGTTCTGCGAGTCTCGACCAGAAAGCCCTCGGACTCGTGGATGAGTTGGACGATCCGAGCCCTGGACATCTTAGCGACCACCCGCAGGCCCTCTCGGCTACAACATCCCTATCACCAGCAACGGCTACAAAGCAGCTGAGCCTTGGAGAACGATTTGTTAAGGCTTCAGAAGAGGCGACGACAGGAGGAGCAGCAGAGCAACCACAACCGCAGGCAGAATCGTCCACAACAGCGTCAACAGAGACAGAGGAAACGACCGAGATGGCTGTAGACGATCCTGAGAAGGAGAACAGAGCCGGGTGAGAAGACGTGCTGCTCGATAGGTATTAGAGTTGGCTCGAACGAGCTTAACGTATTACGTACTTACAATGCAACAGCGGGTTGAATACAGGGTGATATGGATGGATGGGTATAACAGGCAAGAATACGCACTTCAAGCATAATCTTGCTTTATTTTCTCAAGCATGGCGTTCATCCTTAGTCGCATATCGGGCTGCCCCCTTCCACGCCCCCTGCCCCCGCGTCCACGACCACGATCATAAGAGCCCCTAGCTCCACCACCGTGCTGCTTGTGAGAGCCAGATTTGAAAGTGTGTAGTGAAGACCGCGAATAAGCTTGGTTCTGCAGCTCTCTCAAGGACGGTTTCTTGTCTTCCTCCTCATCTCTTCCGTGTGGTTTGGATGATCCGCTTCGACCACGCATGGCAGACCCTCGCCCTCGTGAACCGCGACCTCCCCGGTTTGGGACTTGGTTTGTGCGAGGTGTTACTTTCTCCGGGACATCCATATCCTCGTCTGACTCGGATTCGCTCTCTGCATCCCCACCGCCACTTCCACCATTCTCCTCTTCCTCACTTGGTCCGCTGTCTTGACTCATATCTTGCTCCGATGCGGGGGCGTCTTCATTATCGCCTGCCTCAGAACCTTCGCGAGCCTCGTCTCTGTCTTCCGTCTGCGGCAGTGCAGGTCTGGCTGTGATGAGCCCCTCTTTCCGCTTCTGTGCCTTCCATTTACTTTTGATCTTCTGCACTTCAACCCAAGACTGCTTAAGCTTCTTGGCTAATACACGCGAATATGTCAGACGACATGAATTAAAAGCAGTGCGAGTACAGCGCCATACCTCGATTGAGCGGCAAGTGCTGGAAGGTTGGGGGTTTCTTTCTTTTATGCCCTGTTGTTGTCGCCGCCGCTGCCGCTGCTGTGCGAGCCATTTGAAGTTAATTCCGAGTCAACGCTCGAAGCCGATGAGTTCAGTCAGAGTCAGAGAAGTGGAAGAAATTAACGGCCTTGGATGAAAAGAGCGAGCGCACCAAAATGGATGGATCTACCATGTGCTTACATAACCCAGGCGTAGGGTCATATTTAGGCGTGTTCCCACTGTTCGTTTCCGTCATCTCTCTCTCATCTCTCATCTCGTCCTCTCCTCACACATCGCTCAACCTCCCCCAGCTCTCTCCTTCGAACTTCGTCTCTTTGAACCTCGACACTCGTCGCATGAACGTGCAGAACTTCGCTACTTTCGGTCAGTCCGCAGCGCTTTTTTGTTTGTTATCGATCCTAGGAGTGCATGTGAACTGACTGCATCTCTCGTGATATAGACCCCTTCGCTGACGAGGGTGAGGCACTCGCTGCTGCAAACCAAGACGTCGGTTCCCAGTCCAACTACATCCACGTTCGTGTCCAGCAACGGAACGGACGTAAGACCCTGACCACTCTTCAGGGCCTCCCCAAAGGTGAGTAGTACCAGGCCATATCTTACATCGAACAGGCCCCTAATAACTGACATCTGCTGCAGAGTACGATGCTAAGAAGCTTTTGAAGGCTTTCAAGAAGGTACGTGTGCGGTCTCTGCATCGCCGCACTCACGGCGACCCCGGGTTTTGGGCATTTGAAGTCTGACATCATCTTTGTGACTCCCTCAGGAATTCGCTTGCAACGGCACTTTAGTTGACGACGAAGAGGCTGGTCAAGTCATCCAGCTCCAGGGAGACCAGCGACTCAAGATTTCAACCTTCCTTGTCGAAGAGGGCATCCCCAAGGCCACGATCAAGATTCACGGTTTCTAATTTTCCTACCCTAAGCGCTTGTCGCTTCTACGGCGAAGACATTCCACTCTCGTCTCTATCGCCGTTTTCGAGCCATTTTGTCACAGTCTTTTGTCGTGCTATGTCCTTCACTTTTATTATCTCGTTGATCAATGCATGTACCCAATAGTATCCATTTCATCGGACGTTTCGGTACTATTCGTTCTGCTGTCTGCACTTGTACGCTTACCATGATGAATTAGACTTGTAAGTATTGAGACCATGACGCCGTATGGTTATCACAACCATGCCAGAACGTTCGGGGCTCGGAAGCCGATCCGGTCGTGCTATAAGATTGTGGCCTGCCACCCTCAATAGGGAAGAGCGGGCAAGTCGAATACCGCGGAACTCTGTTATATTACTAGTAGCAGCAGATGATATCTTTGAAACGCAGAGATACTACTTAACTGGGTATGGCACCCCAAAACCAAAAGACATGCAATGATGCATGAGACAGCGGGCGAAGCTCTACTTGATCTTGTCCAGGGGTCTGTAAAGAGAACAGTGAGACGCCGGCTTGAGTGAGATGAGACCAGCCTGACCTGTTGAAACCTCCACGTCTGTATAAATAGCATATATCCAGTCAGTATAGCATGACATAAATGACCCTCCAACGCACCGGTTCATGTACTGACGCCATGTTCGCATTTTCTTGACGTTTGCGGCTCCCTCTTGGTTGCCTTCCACATGCTTGCCCTAATATTACATCAGCACTCCTGCATATACGCGTTCAATAATGCAGACCTTAGTAGTTCCGAAACCAGTGAGGCCCATCATGGCCATCATAGCAGCGTCTTCATCGTTTGTGGCATCCATAGCTTCGCCTTCCTCGCCGTCTTCGGTAGGCATTTCAGACACTTGCCTGGACTTTGGCTCCTCAGAGCCTGATGTAAGTCAGAACATAATGTAATGACTGCATTTTTGTGTACCAAACGTACCAGCTGGTGTGTATTTGTCGCCATGATCACCACGCGAAGGTTCTCCTCGACCTTCGGATCTGTGAGTAGGGTCCACGCCGCGGTCACCTGCACGGTGTCCCCCGTCACGTTCTCTGCCTGCGTCCCTTCTTGGAGGCTCTCGTCTATCATCACGGAGCGGTTCTCTTCTGTCCCTATCCCTGTCGCGGTCGTCTCGTCTCCTGTCGTCTCGGTAGTCTCTGTCCCTGTCTCGACGGTCATCCCTGCCAAAGTCCCGGCGGTCTACAATGAACAGCCGGTCAACTCTAACAATCCAAAGGTTGGGAGTTGCATCAACATACCTGTTGGTCTTCTATCCCTATCTCTGTCTGGACCACCTCTCCGTGGACTCCTTGACCTGCTCCTGCCTTCGCGTCTGTCGCGGTGTGGCGGGCGGTCGCCATACCTTTGCCCTCGGTCCCTGTCACGGTTGTGGTCGCCTCTGTCATGATCTCTTCGTCTGCTGTCGTATCGCGACGACATCTTCAGTACCGCCTAGAACGTTCAAGTGGTCTCACAAGCGACTGGGCCGCAGTCGACGGGGGGGTGGTACACTAGATGAGTGCTGCGAGGAGAGCGTGGTAAGGGAGGCGTCTATCAGAGTCTGACGTGCCTTCATTAGTCCGAGTCCTCCACCGCAGGCGCAGCTTCTTGTCCTTGAACCACATATATAGCCTGGCCCGCCCTACATGACCGTGGCCGACCGCCGTGAGTCGTTTGAAGAGTCTTTTGCTGTAGTATCGGTTTGTTCTCGTTCTTGCTTCTCCTGAATTCAGCGATAATCTGAGCGGCTGGGGGTCTATCATCAGCTCTCCGATTCGATGGTCGAAATCAAGCCGGCACAGGACGAAGTCGACCACCATGAAGACGGAAGTCGGTACAGGCTGCTATATAGCAAGTCCAAGGTCTATGTCAACCCGACGGCCTATGCACGAGACAACATTCCTGGGTTCGTGGCGCTCGTCAAGCGGGTGGGTACTTGGTGTCTGTGTGTAGTCACTCCTAACAGTTCGGTGTTGTGATACAGGAGGGCGTGAATCCCACGTATCTTCTGGCATGGCTGCCAGAGACCTTGCTGAATGAGAAGGGACAGACCGAGTGGGACAAGTTCGTAAAGATTGAAGAGAGGACGGCCGTGGACGAGGAAGATACAGGTCGGTTTCTTCGGCTCATGTCTGACTGCGCCAGATTGACAAGTCTGTTTTAGATGCGGTCATTATTGACATGCCATTGCCGCGACCCGAGACATACGCCTTCTCGGTGCCGCTCACGTCTATCTATTCCTTGATTGTCAACCCGCCGTCTTTGTCTTCATGGTGTGAGTACTATCCAGTCGCTGCAACATGGACTGGATCTGTTATGTGTACTCTCACCTTGAGACCTCACGTTACAGTCTTCTTGTCCTGTCACCCTCTGATCTTGGGCTGTATCCGGAGCTACGCCTCCGTATATTGCGCAAGATAAGGATGCGATGACCTACAGAAGAGCTTCGTCTTAATATTCCATAATACTAACCGCATTGGATCTTTAGATGGTTCAATAGCGATAAATCTCCTGAATGGGACAACGCTTCCAACACTGCATTTCCACGACGATGAATCGCGGTCGTTCACACTAATGCACAAGACGCCTGTGGACACAAAGCACAGTACCTACCCTCCACCACAATCACCCACAGCTTCAAGCTCAAAAAGTGGTATCTCGTGGGGAGGGGAGGACTTGTTGACTCGCCTTCGCACTTACGCGCACATACTGCGTTCGACGCTGCAGCCCACCTTATTCCTTGTTGACCCTTCGCGAGAAGACATTGAAGCACATTCAACACAGCTTTTCGCCGATGATGCCGTCGATGATATACTTGCACAGTCATCCTATGCAAATTCGTTTTCTCCCATACCCGCACACCGACGCCCACGACCTCTATCCTCACCTGCGAACCCATACTCGGAGAGATCATCAATACTGCACCGTTCCCTCCATTCCCCTCCAACGTCTCATTCGAATGCTCCTTCTCAAGCCCGATTGGCGCTTCTGCAATCATTCTCGCAGATTACGAGACATGCCGCCCATGCTGCCCAACATATCCTATCACATCCACTAGCGAAGCCAATCGTTCCTCACCTGCCCGACCCGGTTAGAAGCCTCGTCAACGCAAGCGGCGACCTCGAATGGGGTAGTTGGGTTGAGAAGGGTGGTGTAGGCGAGTTCGAAAGCGCACGAGTGTACCTTGCTAGATGGGCGCGGGTAGTAGCGGAGGAGGGCGAACGTTCAAGACGAAGAGAGGCTCAGACAGTGCCGACGTCGTCTTCTGAAGAACTGCCGTCTGAGACGTCCTCGTTGGGTGTATTTGAGCTGCTCCAGTCCACTGCTAATCTGCCCACTCCGAAGACAACACGAGATCCAGCGCACCCGGTGGATGAGAAAATGTGGGAGGGCTGGTTTGGAGCGGATGGCAGGCCGAACGTAACTTTGGAAGAGATGCGGAAAGAGGTATTTAGAAGGGGTATTAAGCCGGAGGGAGATCTGAGAAAGAAGATATGGCCGTTCTTACTAGGCGTGTACCCTTGGGAGGCGACTCATACCCAGAGGATAGAGTCATGGGAGGAGAAACGGTGGGTACCAAGATCATATGAATGAGCCTCGCTAAATAGTGCAACAGGAAAGAATATCGTGACCTCAAAGACCAGTGGTGGGGCGTTCCAGAGGTGTTTGAGAGACAAGATGTTCTCGAGGTACGCACAAACCGCCTCAATTTGAACTTGATGTTCAACATTCTCTATAGGAACGACACCGAATTGATGTTGACTGTCGACGAACAGACCGTACGCAGACACTATTTGCTACAACGGCACCTACCTTAGACGTCAATGAAGATGAGAAGGGCATGCATATGCGGTATTCCACAATATCCCCAGGTCTCAGCGATATCGGAGCACAGGCACCCACAAACGAACACATCGAACGATTAGGTGCTATTTTGCTGACGTACAATTTCTATGACACAGACTTGGGTACGTGGCACGGTCACGAGGTAGTAGTGTATTCGATGGCTAACGCGTTCCTAGGATACGTCCAAGGAATGTCGGACTTATGTGCTCCGGTGTATGTTGTGACCGGGGCAGATGAAGAACTCACCTTCTGGTGCTTCGTGTCGATTATGAACCGAATGGTACGAGTCTCGTGATTCTGCTTGACCACCCGCTCACGTCGTCTTCTGTCCACAGAAACAGAACTTCTTGCGCGATCAGAGTGGGATGAAGAAGCAGCTTTCGACGCTTCAACAACTCATTGCTGTGATGGATCCGGAGCTATACCGACACCTAGGTTCGTATCGCTCCGAATCTCCCTTCGCGATGACCAAGTCCACTCATTTACGTTTCCTCCCTGCAGAGAAAACGGAGTCTTTGAACCTGTTTTTCTGTTTTAGGTAGGCGTTTCAGGCGGTGCTTGTATGGAGCAAACATTGACAATCTGTCAGGTGGATCCTTATTGCGTTCAAGCGCGAATTCCCATTCGAGGACGTCCTGCGTCTGTGGGAAAACCTGTGGACAGACTATTACAGCACATCGTTCGTGCTATTCGTTGCACTTGCAGTCTTGGAGTCCCACCGGGACGTGATCATGCGGTACCTGGTCGAGGTCAGTCTTCCACACTCATTTCCCGCGTCATGCAGCGTCCTCACCGGTTGACGTGTTTGTTGCCCGTTGTTGGCCGCATAGTTCGATGAGATCTTGAAGGTATGACCTGGTTTACGTGGCGCGTGTGAGAAGATCTGTACTGATCTGCCTGGTTGTTTCTATTTTCAGTATTGCAACGAACTGAGCATGACCATCGACCTTGACAGCACGTTGGCTCAGGCGGAGGTTCTCTTCCTATCATTCACGCAGCTGGTGGCGGATATGGATCGCCGCCGAGCAGAAGAGGCGTCATCTGGTGGTGACCTCCGCCGGCGCAATGTGGCGGCTGACCAGAGCACGTCGTCGAATAAAGGTTCTCAGACTGAAGCCAAGAAGGTTGAAGTACCTAAGCTCAGCGAAGAGCTCAGGGAATTGCTCAAGGCGGGAAGCTAGAGAGCCATGGGTGTATAGGTGATCTGCTGACCCAGGGTGAGTGTATAATTATTGAGAGAGGATATTGTACGATCTTCGGTGGAAGGTTTGGTGGTGGATTGAACGGAGGTGGTAATACACGGTATTTCAAGTCAACTTGTATTGTAGCATACTGTAGTACTATAAAAGTGGTGTCAGCGCATGGCTTCTCTTGATTATCAGGCTACACGACGGATGGCACAACAAACGTTCATATACTCTGGATGGCTTACGGCATCCAGTTCAATTGGGCACACCACTTTTCGATTGCAATTGTCCGAAAGATTGGTCCGAAGTTTTCGAGTAGGCTCTGGTCCACTGTTCATCGTTTCAGTTCATAAACAATGGTATCGGAAGAATCTGACGAGGATACACAGCCTGAGCTTGGTGAACATTTCAGTTTGTGTCTCCGATATGAGCTTCGTGACGTTGACAGTCATCGTTGAAGTGACCCAGGAAGAGGGGAGCCGGTTTTACTCGCTGGCCTCATCGCGAAGGTGTCAAGTCGCTCCCTATCTTGTGGGCGTGTCGCATAAAAGCCGAATATCATTGTCTTTGCATGTATTTAGGCACCTCAGGGACGGTAGTAGGCGAGGATTGAGTGTTCCTGACTGCAAGACGATAACAGTGCGCAACGGTACATCGTGCCGAACTGAGAAGGTGCGTTAAACAGACGGCGGTAGATATGGAACCGACATTTTGGAACATGGCGCAGTATGTATGGCACACTACTCTTCCATAGCGTTGCCCTCTTCTTCACCGTCCGCGTGCTCTGCGTTGTCCGCAGCTTCGGCGGACGCACTTCGCTGTCCGCGGAGCGCAGCACCTGTGCGAAGGATACCAGATGAGAACACGAGAAACATAAAGAAGCAAAGCCCACGTACCACCGCTTTGTGCGAGAGGTTTAACATGTTGCTTGAGCCATTCTTCGGATTCCCAGACTGTGATAGTTACAGGGCGTCAGTGAGATAACAACAGGAGTATGTCAGAAGCTTACTGGCTCTGTTGCCCATCCCTTGCACTGGGATCTTTGAAGGGCGCGCAATGTTCACTCGTATGACCTTGCCTCGGAGTTCGTTGAGGTCCATGTTGTCGATGGCATCTTGTGCATCAGCAGATGAGGCAAACGTGACGAATCCGTAGCCTTTGTGTTTTTCCTCTGTCGTGATACAGTTCAGAAGAAGAACGGTGGAGTGGTGGATAGGAAAGAACTGACCGGTCTGCCGATTTGGGTCAGTTGTGGCGGGAGGTATCTGGACCTCTATGACATCGCCTGTAAAACTGGCAGTCAGCGCGTAGGCTACATGCGCAACGGTGAGAGCGAACCAAATGTGCTAAATGTCTCTACCAAGACGGTCTCATCGACATCGTCTGCTATGTTGCCGACGAACACGGTTTTCTTCGTCTTTGTACCTTCCTCCATGTGAAGCTGATGATTGGCTGAAGCCAAACACGTTAGCTCGAGCGCCTGTGGCTTGGCTCGGGGATTGTTGGTGGGCAGCGTGCGACAAGTTTGCCTTTTGGCACTCTGTTACCTAGACGTTCAGGACATGATGCACCTGCGTGGTTTCTGGCTGCGATGTTCGCGCTGTCGGAGCAGGACTCGTGCTCTATCATGGCTTTCATACCCACACACTTCTTTTGCCACGCCGAATCTTGGCTAATGGAGCCCATGACTATCTCCGACTTCCAGTAGGAGCTAGGATATTGGCTGTTTGCTGCTGCGTATGTTACTGCTGCGTGCGCAGTGCGCTTTCCTCGGTGCCGACAGACTGCTGCGTGTTCACTTTTACGCTGAACTGGTAGTTTTTAAACTTCTGATAATTTTTCAGACCGCCCGCACAGGTGGATTTCATTGTACACGCCGAGGCCTCCGACTAAACCTCCTTTATCCGCCCGTTGATTTACAAGGGTGAGAGTCTTCCAGCCAAATGCGTCGACGGGTCCTGTCTCACCCTGCCTTATTTGGCAGCATTTTCAGTCGTCCGTCGTCTTCCACACGGGTCATGTTGGCTTCAGTGCGATGGTCGCACACTATTACAGCGTAATCCACCAGACTGGAAAGGTTTTCGCCTTGCATCGTCCGCTTGAAGGCAGTTGTCCGCACAGCTTGCGTCTATAAACTGTTCCGTCCTGCCGTTCCACCATCTGCTCGACTCGCCTTCCTAATTCAAGATATATGTTCACTCCTCCAGACCTACCGTTATAATAGGCTTCGCGCCATGTCTATCACCTCCAATATCCCGTGCACCTATCTCCACGTCTGGCCCCATGCCCCGGACTCTTGCCCTCTCATATCCCTACCCTCACTCCATCGACGGCGACGATGACATGCCGTTATCCCCCGCCTCGTCAACATCCTCGTTTGACGAGGAGGATGTTAATGCCCGTATGGCCCCCAACTGGTGCGCTTATCGCCATCTACTCGAAAGACGTGGAGTCCGTCTAGACACTTGTCGTGACGTCAAACAGTGGTATCAAGATTACTGGGACCAACAGGTTGCACAAGGCTACCACGTAACTAAAGATCTTCCTGGCTATGCTCGAGCTTGTAGCATACCTGATGAGAACGAGCTATGTAAGGATGCCGGCCTGGTCAGTGCATGCTTTGTTCTCGTCTTCATGCATCCTTATCGTTTCCGGGTAGCCAGATAATCTCTTCCGCGGCACTCACTGTCCCACGGGACACAAGGTCGTAATCAAGGCCGTTCATATCCAAAGCAGGGAATATGACGCCGTACGGTACCTATCGAGTGCACCCGTACGAGCGAATCCCATGAACCACCTCATACGTACGTGCACCCCCAAAATCTCACCAGGACCCACAATAACACGCTCGCAGCCATCTATGATCTGATCGAGGTCCCTCGGGACAATCTTGTTTTCATCGTCATGGAGGAATGGTCGCCGCAGCTCGTGTCTGCAGTTCCGTGCACAGTCCGTAGCTTTCTTGGCGCTTTACGCCAATGCATAGAAGTGCGAGCCGTTTCTCACCCTCTCGTACTTCACAGCTCATGCCAGGCTTACAGCACATCGTGTTCATGCATTCCCACCATATGGCACATCTGGACATAAGCGTCCGAAACCTCCTCACAGACTACAACGGCCATTACGCCTACATTGACTTCGAGAATTGCCGACGGTTCGATGGGATTCCACATCCTCGCATTGAAAGACTTCGTAACACCGACCCGCCCCCGGAGTCTGAGCGAGGAGAGTGCACAGACCCTTATAAAGCGGATGTCTGGGGCCTTGGGATCTTGATTCTCAGGACATGCGCGGTAAGTTGACTCAGCACCCGTCTCGAGAACTCTCACTGACTGATGCCTAGATGACCGGATATAATGTACCCGAGTTGATTGCATTTACTCGCCCACTACTTCACAGGGATTTCGAGCGGAGACCTACAGCATACGCCGTCCTCAAAGCTTTCGATACATTGGCAAGCTCCTTTCCGGAAAGGAGGCTAAACACACCTTGCCCAGCTGCCCAATGACCATTGTGATAATGCGACTGTTAGTTTGTAACTACACAGATTGGATCTAATTGCTCTTGCATCGTCCGTGACTCGAAGATACCCTAACACCGTAGTAGAATTACGCAATAGTAATACAGTAGAATATACATATATACGAACGTTGTCCAATTAACTAGCCTCCGAATCAGCAGGAGCGGCTTCGGCCTCCTCGAGTTTCCTCCGTTTGCGAGCCAGATAACGTTCCCTCGCACTCTGCACGGAGTCTTCCGTGTTGCGTTTTGTGACCACCCTGTTGAGACTCTCCTGCTCCTGCCGCCTCTTTTCCGCCAATATACGCTCACGTTCTTCCTCTAATTGTTTCTCAACTTCCCTCGCCCGTCGAGCATTGATCTCCTTCCGACTAGCCGCTGTGCCGACAGCTCGATGCGCCGCCGCAGCCTCCTCGGTGGTCTCCGTCTGCTTCGTCTTTTGCAGCCCAAACTTCCGAGTATTGGGAGCAGAGAGGTTCAGCCCCGCGGACAGTAGTTCACGTTTGTCGACTATCTGATTGTCGTCATTGAGTTCCACGTCCTTCCCTTGCTCCCGAGCTATTCGCGCCAATTCCGCGTCGGATTTTGCGGTTAACTCGGGTGGTTTGACGATTGTGAGATTTGGTGTCGGGCCTTGAGGCCCTTTGATGGGCTTTGATGACGTAGCAGCTACTGTTTCTTCGTGTTGCTGCTCGGATTCTTCCAGTAGTTTCTTGTAGAAGTGAGCCATTCCCGTGCCCATGCCCTTATTCTTCTTACGCTCCTCCTCTGTATCAAGATGAGACATTTGACTTGGTCTGCTAAGACGACACATACCTTCACGCTTCTTTTCTTCCTCTTCTGCCTTTCGAAGTTCTGCCATCTGGTCTTTGTACGCCTGGGTGACGAAGGCCTCTTTGTCCTTGAACTCGTCTCCTTCCATCTCTCGCTCACGTTGTATCATCTTTTCTTCCGCTCTAAGATGGTCGAGTCTACGCGTCGCCGCAGACGTAAGGAGTCCATTGATGTATTTAGGCTGATATGGTGGAATAAGAACACTAAACCATTCAAGGCCCATGTCAGGCGTACCTTCCTCTCCTTCGAGTCAACCTCTTTCGCTGCTTTCTGTCGTGCCTTCGCCTCCTGCATCTTATCATACACCTCATCGTACTCAAACACCGTCGCATCCACCTTCTTTTCTTCCTCTATTTGCCTCTGCAATGCCTTCGACATTCCAACATTCTGTGCAATCAGCCGCTTGTTCGCTGGAACGCTGCTGGAGCTCCCTGCGATCGCTGTCACGGCGGCATCAACAGGTTCATCATCTTCTAGCGACGCAAAGGCGACAGGTTTCTTCAGAGATGGTGCGTCGCCGACGGGCTTGGATGAGCTGGCGGCAGCAGCCTTGGACTTGAGAGAGAAGGAGACCTTCATGGCTTTCGGAGAACCCCGAGACTCACTCATCCCGAAGTAGTGTTGCCTTTTTAAGAAATTGAACTCTTATTACCACCGTCACGTTTGCAAGGATGTCCCATTGGCAAAGCAACTTCGATAGACGGAGAATTAATGGACCAGAGGAAAGCTTTGCACCTGTATACGATGACGAAGAAGACCAGGATACCCTCGAGAAACGCTGGAAGGAGGGGCAGCCTCGCTCAGGTCGCGGACCGCGCGAGATTCGACCCATATGTAACTTTATATTCACGCTTACTGTGGTACCCAACCTTACGTCCTGAACTCCTCCAGACATACGACCTGGTCTTATAAGTCAAGCAAATGGCTCTGCATACATTGAGACAGAGAAGACGAAGATTGCATGCGCAGTGTAAGCACTAGCAGCCACGCATTTCTGCTCGGGAAGCTCAGAGCCCTGTAATAGCTACGGCCCTCGACAATCGAAAAGCACTACATATAACGAAAAGGGAAAGCTGAATGTCGAAGTTAAATTCACACCGTTTTCATGCAAACAGCGTCGGGCGCCTATGAGAGTGAGTGGAAAGTAACACACCGGGGAATTCTCGCAGCTGATAAAGAGCAGGATGCAGAAGATAGATCAATAGGAACGCAAATACACCAAGCATTGCTATCTTCCGTCCGATTAGAGCTACTGCCAAAGTCGAGCATCGATATCTTCGTCACGATCATCGAGAACGATGGTATAGAAGGGTGCGTCTCCGCTGGGTCAATCGCGGCCAGCGCAGCGTTGGCGGACGCAGGCATAGAAATGTTAGGCTTGGTCGTCTCATGTTCAGCAGTGAGTCTACCGTCCGACTAAAGCACTGTGACATACTGATTATTATAGGCCATGGTGGGTAAGGAGATCTGGCTCGACCCAACAGAAGAGGAGGCGAGCGTGGCAACAGCGACTTTCGTGTATGCAGGAATGCCTGCATTGGGTACCATCACAAGTTTGTGGCAAAATGGGCGCCTGACTCCTCAGGAGAGCATTCAGGTAAGAGTTTCGCTGATGCGGTTGGAACAGGCACTAAAATGTGAATAGTGCTTGGAAGCTTGTCAGGAGAGGTCGACGGATATACATCTCATAGTAGCACAGGCCTTATTAGAGAACACGGAATCGTCAAATGCTTAATAGTGCATCAGCAAGCAGCCCACTGGCATTTGCTATGCCCCCCGGGCCGCCTGCTTCTGAATTTCTGCTTTGAACCATGAGTCGCTATGTATATATATATGAGAACCACGCCCCACACTCGTTAAGGCTTCCTCGTCAAGGCTTCATGCACTCATGTACAGTTGATGCGCCTCTTGTTCGCATCAGTTTCCCACGGTCAATCATTCGCTGTGAGACAAATCAGCTTGAATTCATTGACTTCGAGCTTGGCACCGTTCCCCTGCCACCATTCCGCCTTTTCTCTCTGCTTGACTCTGTTTTTCACTTATAATACGCTGAAAGTGGTCACATTCAAGACTTCGCATCAAATTCATGAGCAGCTCACCATTACCGGTGTACGACGCACTTCGCTCTCCAGGGAAGAGCCCTCACGTTGAAGACTACGACGATGCACGCTATTCGCAGGACTCAGACGAGTCGCTTCGCGCACTCGAAATATCAGATGGGCCGCTACTGGCCGAGGCTCCAAGAACAGGACGAGGCAGGTCTTATTCGGTGTCTGGCTTTGACTTCCAGAATGACTTGCTGCCGTTAAGTGCAAGTCTTAGCGAACCGGAGAGCGTATCAGCGGAGTCCAAGGAGAAGCATATAGGACTTGTAAATGGTGCGTGTTAATGCATATCCCAAGGAGCCATTATAGTAACAGTCACCACTCTGTAGGCATTGCGCTGTGCGTAGGATTACAGGTACGCTAAATATTCGCAAACGCCGAGTCTTCACTGGATATGAACATCTTCCTTGCATGGCCCAGATAGGCTCGGGAATCTTGTACGCTCATTCCCTAGCTAATTCAAATGTTGACTGACCACTGCTTATAGCTCCTCACCCGGAGTGGTGGTGGCCAATACCCATAGCATTGGTGCAAGTTTAACGGTATGGCTAGCAGCTGGACTGCTTGGCTGGACTGGTGCAAGTAGCTTTGCCGAACTAGGATCCTCTATACCCGTAAACGGAGGTGCACAAGCGTACCTCCAATACTCCTATGGCCCACTTGTGTCATATCTTTTTGCATGGACTGCGATATCAGCATTAAAGCCAGGTACGCACGCCTACCAATGCTGAGAATGGGTTCATTGAATATATCACAGGCGGTAATGCTGTAATAAGCCTCGTATTTGCGGAGTACCTGAACCGTCTCATGTGGCACACAACGGGCGAAGGGGCGCAGGACGAGATTCCGGAATGGGCAATCAAGCTCACGGCATCAATGGCGGTGTTCATCGTCAGCGCAATGTGCGTTGCAACCCCTACTCTTGGTACACGCGCCGCAGTAGTATTTACATCCGTCAAGGTACGTATAAGGATTCTCAGGCACTGCTAGGTGTGTGTATACTCACGCATGTTTTTTCTATAGATAGTTGCTTTGGTATGGGTTGAACGTAATTCATCGTGACAGAGTGCCAGTCAACTTACTTATTGTCATTCGCAGCTATCGATTACTATCATCGGCCTTGTGCAACTGGCAAGGGGCCATGTGTCCGTGTCCCTTACGCAGTCGTTGTTCCAGGACTCAAGTCATAGCCCTTCTGAATATGCTCTTGCGCTATATTCCGCGTTGTGGGCATTTGACGGATGGGATCAGGCCAACTATGTTGGCGGAGAAATGAAAAACGCAACCAAGAATATTCCGAGAGCGATTCATTCCAGTATGGCAATTGTCACAGTATGTAAAACCTATCATCAGGAAGGCTGTGATCCTAACGTATCCTCTCGTAGACCCTGTTTCTTCTTGCGAATGTCTCATATTTCGTGGTGCTGGATAAAGTACGTGGTAGCCCTTAAGTGGATATGGTTTCATGTTTGACGTCTGTCTGTAGGCCACAGTAGCCTCGAGTAACACTGTGGCCCTTGACTTTGGTCATGCGCTATTTGGAAGCATAGGTGGAATTATCTTCGCGGGTATGGTGGCGTTCTCATGTTTTGGTGCACTGAATGGTTTGTGAATCCTGTTCTGCCCCACGATTTACGGCTCACTGGTCTTGAATTGCAAACCTTTCACAGGCTCGTTTTTCACATCAGCACGGCTAATATACCACGCCGGCAAAGAGGGCTACTTACCAGCTCTCTTCGGCCGCTATAACACACGACTCAAGACACCCTTGAACGCCATGTGTCTGCAAGCCGCGATTACGATAACGTTTATCATGGTTGGCGGTGGATTTAGAAGGTTGATCAACTTCGCCGTCGTCGGTTAGTATGTTTCGCCTTCTCTTTCAGGACTGTTAATAAATTCCATGGTGTTAACAGCTACGTGGGCGTTTTATTTCCTTACGGTACGTTTGTATCTTTTTCTATGAGTCTCGGCTTTCTAACTAGGTCCGATATGCAGGTCCTGGGTCTTGTGATTCTCCGGGTCAAAGAGCCACTCCTCGAGCGGTAGGTTGTGTGGAGGGATGCAAATATACCTATTCTTACGGTTTCCATCGATGATAGGCCATATAAGACATGGATCACGACCCCACTAATCTTCTGTGCGGTGTGCTTGTTCTTGTTGTTCATGCCGATAATAGCTGCTCCTCTCGAAGCAATGGCGGTACTAGGTGCGTGCCAGCTCCTATGCTACACACAAACGTGTTCTATCGTAATTAACCGTCGACTTTTTGGTAGGGTTTGTTCTTGTGGGAATACCAGTATATTATCTAACTCAGCGAAGTGGATCTCATCATGATACACCGGCAATAATCTGTAAGAGCTTCTCAGTTGTGCGTACACTATTTGGGACTTCGTCTCTAATTCTTGTCAACAGCTACAATCCAAGACTGGTTTTCAAGAATACGCGGTCGTCCGACCCCTGGACGAGGATGGCAGGCTGTCGCAACTGAGGGAGATGAACACGTTGAGATGTCTGAACATGTGGGGAGATCATAGTACTCGGGGTTTATTAGACAGCCTATTTAAGTAAGTCATCACCAAAACCCGTGCTGACGCGCAAAGCTTATCGAGTTCCAGGTTAGTTACTACATGGAGGATACCTGCCGAATGTCATGAACGATACGCTATTCAACTTGCCCAAACCGGTATATTTCTCGACAATACGCTCATATATCAGCCTACGAAGGTCTAGGAAATTTCAATTACGGCGTATCTTCGATAACAGGTAAGATAACCCGCCTGTAATTGTCTTACTCTCGATAGTCGATTCGGACAAGTAACGGTCACAATAAAGTATGGATAGTGAGCCCTGTTTCCTTTTGTTACTGCCTCACACGCTGAGTAGTTCAGCCGAAGAAATAGTTTATATATTTTTGGCAAACTATGACCAGCTAGTCATGCCAGGATAGAGGTATTATCAAGAAATCGTCGGTAAGCCTATTCCATCTGAACTATGGACATGGGCTAAGGACCGGAACTCTGCTCCTAGTCCTTGCTGGCACCGTGCACGGCACCAACCACCGACTCAATGTCTGCCCACCCCGCCCACTCTTCCAGGTTTAATCCCAACCCAGCCCCATCCGTACTGCGCGACGAATCATGCGCGTACTCAATGGAGCATTCCATAATGGGTGGAAGTCTGCCCGGGGATGTCATGGTAGTGGGCGAGGTACAAAACTCGCACCCTTCCTCGTGCACGAGACAGAGGGTGTCGAGTCTGGAAGCGATGCTCTCGGTCGCGGCGACGGGGAATTTCGCAATGGATGAGAGCATCGGCGCCTTCGGGCAGTCGTCCACCATCGTAGGGGAAGAGCAGACATCCTGAGATGAAGCCCTCGGTGGAACAAATACAGCCTCGAGGCTCGGTGCAGCGAAGGTTTTGCCACACATTGGGGAGTCCTCGATCTGATAATTACGGCTGGTGCCCCGAGAGTGAGTTGCCAGGGAATGGGCCAACCGCTGATCGTGGGTTCTACCGAAAGAGCCGAAGCCAGTCGTAGGACTGACTAGCACACCGTCCCAGTTCTCGAAGTCAAGGTAGATGCCAAGCCCCACCGACTTCTTCGAACCGAGAGAGGTGGCGAGGACGTCAGAGCGAAGTCCAAGACCAAGGCCAGCCTTGTCATTGGAAGGACGACACTCAGCATCGTGGGCTGGGGTAACAATGGTGAGTGTCTTTACTCTGAAATGAAGAGAAATGACACTTACTAGCCGGGCCAGCCGGAGAAACGGTTGCAACTGCAGAGTTGGTGATGATAGAAGGCATATTGATGAATGTGCTTCGAGTAAGTTGGTGATGAAGATGAATTGATACCAAGAGTGGGCAAGGAGGCCCTGTATTTATGCATGTTCGGCTTTGCTTCCGCTCAAGTCGAACACTCGAGCGGAAGCGAGGCCACACAGCGTATCTACATCCGCAGGATGCTGCTGTACGATCGTGTGCGTTCAGCAGCTCACGCAGGAGGAAACTTCCACTGTAGCCAGTGTGATCGATTTTCTTTTGGTCGTGATCGAAACTCGGTTCACTTACTCGATCGCATCCGCTCATATCCCAGTCCCTTGGGCACATACATACATCCTCTCGTACCTCAAACCACCCTCGGTGCCGATAAGATTTGCGTTTCGTGATCGAGGGATCGCTTGGGGATCGCTCGATCGAATATGTGGCAAGATGGAATAACGATCATATCCGCCTGGCCATGGATGGACTACTATGGACTAGGAGTCGCCTTGCTGACCCTTCGGATAGTGGGTGCTTGTCTGCTTTTGTGCCAGTGAGTTGATCTCACGGAAGCCAAAAGTTGCAACTAAAAGAGTCACGCTGGCGCCACAAAGAAAACAACGTGAACGGTTTCGTGCTGGAGATACTATCGCTCAATGCTCCGGGTTCATATCTTCGAATATTGTTAGTGTTTCTTCCTTACTTTCTGTCATCTGGATAGTCAATTGTACTGCTGTCAGACGTGAAAAGTGAAGTTGTATACGTAGTATTATCAAGCACAGTAAAATCGGGAAAGCCCAAGCCTGTCTCTATCATGGAATATGTTGTATCAATACATCTTCAATCGCTAGTTGTTGTAAGTGAGTGTCTCGTAGAATGAAAAGGATCCAAGAACGAAGGAATGGAATGCGAAAGTCCGTAAGTGCAAATGTTTGAGCAGTGAGAAAATGTCCACTAATGAATATACGATCGTACCGATGCAATAAACCGATAAAGAGACTGTACAATGCAGGACATTGGGTCTTAATACCCAAAGTCCTCCGCGATAAGATCAATCATCCCCCTTCCCTCACCTCTCCGCACCTTCTCGGGGTCGATTAGTGCAGCCACGTTCTTCCTCACGACTGCGTTCAGCGAGGTAGGACCACAACATCCAACTATTACGCTGCCACTCGCTCGCTGCACTTCGTCGGCCAATATCTTCTGGATCGCCGGACGGCCTGCTCGAGCACGTTCTGCGACAACACTGATGTCCGTCAACTCTTCATCTTCAAGCTCGAGCCGGATGTGTTCTTGTGCGGCGGCTTCAGAGACGAGGGCAGCTAGACTGTGTGCGTCCGACCATTGGGAAAAGATGGAATCTGGTCGCTTGGAAGAGGCATAGGATGAGCGATGGTCGTATAGAGTGGGCGAGGGTGTTCGTGAGGGAATGGGTGAAAGGACAGATGAATGCGCAAGCGGAGAGAGGGGTATATGAGTTTGCGCCAGAGGGTGTGATGGTGGAGGGAATACGAATCTAGGATTATTGCGGTCAGAAAGGAGAGGGGCGGAGCTGGTGGGTGTGGTAGCGGCACTTGTAGAAGCTGGTGAATAGGAATGAGGCTGGAAGTTCGACAAGCTCAAACGGGTGTTGCGCCCAAGAGCCATCATCGCCAATGACCTCGGCCGCTCCCCGACAAGACGGATGGTAGGTTCTACGGTGGGATCAACAGGACTAATTGCTTCTGACATGGGGCGTAACTGTCTCGGCGAGTCAAATGACATCTTCGACGTCTTCAGCATGCCAATGTGCATCGACCGCCGGAAGAACGACCTTCGCGCAGAACCCTCCTTCCTTACAGCTTCGTTAAGGGCGGCCTCACCAGGTAAAGCTGTGTCATCGTCATCTTCGAAGTTGGTTAAGTCAAGTATGTGCTCTTCGTGCCCGAGTTCGCCATTACGGTCTCCCATATCGTCCGACGTATAGTAGCTAAGGTCGATGTCTTCGTCGGCGCTACCATCGCTTTCAAACGATGTACGAGGAGTCCCAGTAATATCTTCCGGAACGTCCTGTTGTTTATCCAACGAAGACCGGCGAGTCTCTTGTTCTTCAAGCACAAACATGGGTGTCGGAGGTATGAGCGGGTCCTCTGTCTTCATCGCCAGAGGGTTGATAGAGACTGGAGGTGGTTTGACAGACTTCATCAAGGGAGTTTTACCAGTAGTAACGAAAATATCAATTTGCAGCTCGGACGAGGAAACCATCGCCATACACTTGCGCAGCGCATGCGCGCACCAGTGGACGTGACCTTCAGAGTGCAGAGTGAAAGGGTTGAGCGGATGCATGTACCCGAATACAACGAAAGATGCTCACTGAACTGGCTGACGATCCATACAAACCTCACTCTCGATATGTTGAAGCCCTTCGTCCCGAAACCCCCTCGTCGTCCACCCAACTCCTTTCCATCCCTGCCTCCCATACACATGCACACATACTCCAACACGCTCAAGGCAAAGCTCACTCCACTCCCTCCAGCGAACAGCACAACACTCGAATGCTCTCCCCACCTGGCCCTCGCCGCACTTCCAAAGGGTCCGTCCACATACCCACGCATCAATACGCCTCGCTGAGGCATCACACATCCCTCGGGCATCGTCTCGCCGTCTGCATACTTCTTCCCTTGTGCAGTCAGCACCGCCACCGTATCCCACAGTCTCTTCGTCCACCCCTTCTTCGCACGTATGAACATGACGATCTCCCTCCCTGAGTCATGCTCCGCCAACGAGTCGCATACACTCGCGCAAGTGAATGGATGAGATGTAAGGCGAGATATGCTCGGGATGTTGATCAGAAAATGCTGGCCAGGATGCCAAGAGAGGAACAGAGGAGTGACGAGACGGATGCGCACAGTACGTCCGGGCAGGAGCTCGGCATGCACGTATCCCGGCGGAGGTGTATAACCTGCATCGGCCATCGTAACCACTTGGTGCCTGGGTGCCTTAAGGGTTGGGTCGATGCGCGGGAGCGTGGGGAGTCGGCCGAGCGCATTAGACTGGCCAAGTGCGTGCATCGGGAGAGTATCGGGGTTTACGAAGGAGGTGTGGGGAGGTGAGGAAGATCTGGAGCTCTTGGAGGAAGATGCAGCTAGAGTAGATGTCGAGACTCCGCCGAGGAATCCATTAGTATTTAGCCACCATGTGAAACGGTAGCAACGTTCCGCGATCCAAAGGGACAAGGCACCCCAGCACCACCATGCGACGGGAGGATGATGAAGGGCTGAGCAGATCAGCATGACGGGAAAGAATATGATATGCGTGAAGTAGAACGTCTCGTAATGATGCCGCCGTAATGCTGGTATAGAGCATAGCATAAGCAGCGTAAAGCTCGCATAAGCCTGTAAAGTAATGAAAAGCGGTTGATGCAATTACCAGGTTAGCAACTGTGTGAAAAGTAGATGTTAGAATAGACATACCGCCCAAGCGTACTGGAATCTCTGGAATTTCCAAGCGTAGTCGAAACCGATCACGCCGGTCCGTGCACGATGGTCTAGGGCGAGCTGGGTCGCCCAGAAGACGGTGTGCAACGTTGCCAGAATCCACGAGAGAAAGCCGCACCATCGGTGAAGAAGCGCAAGCTTATCGAAGAATAATTGGAGGGTCAAAGGAGAGGAGAGGATAGCAAAAGGATGGCCCTTGAGACCGAGCAAGACGACGAGGGGAAACAATGCAAAAGAAATGAGTCCAGTTCTGTCCCCGGAAGTCCACCACGCCTTGTTGATGGTGAACTGCGGCTGGAGATAAGTATAGTCGTCGACGTCATACCGCTTGAGGCGATTGACAGAGGGATACTTGCTGAGATTCCAAAGTTGGGCACCGGGGGCTAGGTTATCGGGACCTGCGAAGGAGAGTGCGAGCGCGGACAAGAATAGTACAGTGATGGTGAGTATCTGCGCATTCGATGGTAGTGCTTGTGGTTGACGATGGGGTTGACCCTTGCGCTGTGCAGCTGCTAAGCCACGCTTCTTCCTCCACGTCCGGCGTCGAAGGGCCCATTTGCTCCATAGAGCACCAAGGTATCCTCCCCGTGATCTAGTCCAATGGAGGATGGTTGCGGCGAGGAAAACGACACCTATCGCTATCCACAGTATCCAAGCGTAAACCCAGCTGGAGTGGCTGAGCATGTGTTGAGCGAGATAAGCTGTAAGCCATTGTAGGTCGTCGGCATAGTCTGGAAGTGGGGGGAGAGTCAATGGAGTGCTGGCGTTCATGAACGTAGAATGGATGCGTTCAAGACCTCCTGGAGGAACACAAAGTCAGACGTTAGCACATAAGGCCACAGTCGAGAGAGACTGCTTACGGTTTGAGAGACGTGGGGACAGAGACAAAGTTGAACATGGCAAGAGGCCAAGTATAGGCTGTTTTGAGAAGAGGAGGAGAGTCTGCCGCCATCGGCACACAAGAAGCAGATTTCCACAAGCGGCAGCCTTTTCTGGACGAAAGTATTCACGGTGCCGACCTAGATTCAGCCGCCCGATGCTGTCACCTTATCCCGAGGTTGATTTCTATTGATTGCCTTTCTCTCTCACTCAGCGCCCGTCGACTACGCCAGCTCTGCACCCGGTCCTTGCCAAAGTATTCGTATAGACTCAGTGATGTTAAGAAAACCGCAAAGACTAGAGTACGAAACAGAAGCAACGCATCGAACGCGAAGGCCGGACATCTCTGTCACCCCCGCGTCAACCATTTATCACCTTGGCACAGCGAGTCGGCGGTATATCCCGCATGGACTTCATTTGTCCGCCAGACATACCAGGCACAGCTGCGCAGTTTCTCCTGGAGACATACCGTAGTTGCTACCCCAACAGTCTGACATCTGAAGAAATCCGAAGTCGTTTATCCAAAGTTATATGTCATACAATATCTCCCACGAAAACAAATGCTACGTGATCGTGCGGCGGCCAGCACTGAGTGGGTGATTAAATCAGAGTCTCGCCGGAACGAACCTGTGTAGTGCTATCAGCTACGAACACAGGCTCTGCTGAAGACAGCAGACGTACCTCCTTGCCAGTCTTCTGGATCTTGGCAAGCAAATCGTCGTATCCAATTGTGCCGGTCACCAGGACCTCTTGCTTCTCGAGGCTGACGCTGTAGTCAGAGATACCTAGATCATGTCGCTGCGTTAGTTCGCCACTCAGAACGAGAACAGATCCTATATCCGACCTTCGGTCTTCTTGAGGACGCGTTCTACCGCTCCGCTGCATCCACCACAGGTCATCTACAACAGGAAGACCCCCATAACGTTAGCCGCAGTCCTATTACTCTCGCGATGGACCGCACGCACCTTGACGTCAAACTTGTACTTGTGCTCAGACTACACAGCCATATTCAGCTTCCATTTTATTCCCAATCGCTTCAGTTTTGCCAGATATACACACCATGTTGATTGATGTTCACTAAGAAGCCGAGCACATAGCACAAGTCAGTCGCAACACTTCATAGCCCCAAGTCCGTACGCGATCTCACCGATATATAGTTATGTATAGATAATAAGAGCAAAGAGAGATTCCAAAGATAGCTTGAGAGCACGTAGAGAGGAGAGAGGGTGATTCGAACGACCCAACGTGAGGCGTAGTATTTATAGAGAACAAGGGAGGCGATGAGGAAGCCTTGAATTGATCACTAAGCAGATATCGCAATAAACGCTCGGTTGTAATCATGGCTACGCACGATATGATTGGTTGACGACCCGAAGCTTAGCCCGACGCAGATTGGCGCTGAAGCGGCCGAACGATATGTCTCGTTCACGTTCACGAGAGGCAAGTAGGTTCATCGTCGGGAATGGGAGTGTATAGCTTGATCTTGTGTCCCACGAGAAAACCCCGAACCATTAATTATATAATTCACTGCAGCATCCGGAGGATCCTGCCCCAGTGGTTACCACGAAATTGCGAGGAGTGCTGGAAACGATATTAACAAGTGGTAGAGAATTAATTAGAGTGACTGTGGAAGTACCCTTCATACGTGAGGACGTCTGAGGTCTGAGTGAAATTTCGGAAGCCAAGCAGCAATACTGCGAGGTAAGCCTATCCGATGCAGTAAAGCGTCGGTGAGGCGGGATTGATGCGCCCTGACGCCACAAAGCCTTACTTTCCTCATTTAATGCTACAGTTTAGCGCTCAATTTTCTCTGCTCAGGCTGAACTCTCTCAGCTGTAAGTAGAGACTCGTTCAAACTGTGCCTCCTATACGCTTATCGAGTCTCCAGGGCCCGGCCCTTAAAACACGCATGCATCGCTAACATGCGAAGGCATTTAACTCTCTCTACTGCTCGATCTATGGCGCCACCCGAAATCACTGTCCCGGAGGGTTATTCCCTTCACTCTGAGAATACTGCTCATATTCTTCTTCCCAACGACAATGGCGCATTCTTGAATCCAGTACAAGAGTTCAATAGGGATCTCAGTGTCGCCTGTATCACAACATGGGGTCAGCAGACAAACGACGCGAAGAAGCAGAAGTGGGCGGCAGCACAGGAAAGGAGGGCGAAGAAGGGTGAAAAAGGCGGGAAGTCTAAAAAGCAGAAAAGTGCGCATTGTTTCTGTTGTATGAGATATGAACCTCTGAATATATTAGTTTGCCAGCCACTGAAGCTGGACAGGATGCGACAACTGGACCTTCGACCTCGCACGCTAATGAGGACAGTGAAACTATGCCTGTAGACCAAGACCACCCAGTGTCTACTAGCGAAGCCCCGTCGCCTGCAAGTGGTTTAATGCCTTGTCTATATACTGTGCTTAGCCTTCTCCCTCTCTCCCACCAGTCTCAGGACTACAAGTTCACGATCCTCGAAGCCCTCTCTGCTACTGGTCTCCGGTCCATCCGCTATGCAAAGGAAATCCCTTTAGTCAAGTAGGTGTTAATGTAGATCTTTTTGACTTCTTGTCCTGATCCTCATGACGTAGACAAGTAATTGCAAACGACTTGTCTCCTACCGCAGCTGAAGCTATGCGTCGCAACGTTGAACTTAACGGACTTGGGTCTGCTAAATTGGGCGAAGGTGAGGCGGCAACAGAGGCACCCACCGAGCAGAAACCACAGCAATTTCAACCAAAAGTGCGAGTGAACGAGGGGGATGCTTGGTCCGTACTCATTATATAGCAATGTTTGATGAACAGGAAGCTAAACCTCTGGTTTAGTGCATTGATGTACAGTCATCGAGCTCCTCATGCTCGAGTCGATGTTGTTGACCTCGACCCATATGGGACCGCTGCACCATTTATCGATGCAGCGGTGCAGTGCGTTAGCGATGGCGGTAAGTGGTTAGACCATCTCAGCATGCCATATTCTCACCTTCATGATTCTCCAGGGTTGTTATGTGTCACTTGCACAGACTTGGCTGTCCTTGCATCAACCAACTATTCCGAAAAATGGTGCGTAATACATGCCAAACCTGTGACTGTGAATAAACGTGCTGTAGCTTCTCCAATTATGGAGGCGTGTCCGTCAAGGCAGAGTATTGCCATGAATCGGTAAGTTACATTCCCTTATGATAGAAGCTGTCACTGATAGATGTACAGGCATTACGACTTGTCCTACATACAATTTCGACCTCGGCTGCTCGTTACGGTCGGTATATCCAGCCACTTCTTTCCTTATCAATTGACTTCTACGTCCGGCTGTTTATCCGGGTATCAACCTCTCCCCTGGAAGTTAAAAAATTGGCCAGGTAAAGGGTTTTCCTTTTCTACGTTGCCGTATCGCTAATATTCCTCTGTCCAGCAAAAACTCGACTTACTACGTTTGCACCCACTGCCAATCGTTCTACGAGCAACCACTGGGCAAAACAGTCACAACAGTACACGATGGCAATGGGTCTACCAACCATAGCTTCAAGACTCATTCAGGGCCTCCAGTAGGGGATCGTTGCCCAGAATGTAACTCTACACTTCATGTGAGCTTCCCCTTATAGCCGTTTGACTTTCGAGACGAGGATGCTGACTCAAATTTCTCTAGGTCGCTGGACCAATGTGGAATGGGCCTATACACGACAAAGAGTTTGTTTCTCAGGTTCTGAAGCACGTGGAGGAAAATGAGAACAAATATGGAACTTCGCCACGAATGAAGGGAATGTTGACTGTTGCAAATGAGGTGCGCGATAATCTTAACGCCTGCGTAAAGAAACTTGTATGAAGAGGATTAATTTGGCTACCTTAGGAACTGGACACGGCATTCTACTTCACGCCCTCCAAAGTATCAAGCTTCTTCCACTGCGTCTGCCCTTCACTAAATCAAATAGCGTAAGTGACAGCCGATATCCGACTATTTCACTTCAACCGCTTATCTTCCTCACAAAATTGGCAGTTCGGCGTTGCTTCACGCAGGACACCCTGTATCTCGCTCACACGCGTGTCCGGGTTCATTGAAGACCACAGCAGGCCGAGATGTCGTTCACGATCTCTTCCGGACCTGGGTCAAGGAGAACCCAGTTAGGATGGACAAGATTAGTGAGGCCTCACCAGCACGGATCCTCCTTGGCAAAGAGCCCAAATTCGAGGCGAACTTCAAACACCACCCAGATACTATCACGCAGTCCGCCAAGGTCAAAGTCGTGCGGTACCAGCAGAACCCCGCGCCGAACTGGGGTCCAGGCACGAAAGCCAGTTCAGGGAATTCGAAGAAGCGTAAGAGGCCTGAGGAAGAGGAGTAGATCTATGTGGCGTTAGATCAGATAGGAAGTTTTGAGCTCCCTTCAGTAGTGCTAGATGTTGGGATAACTGTACTGTAATTCCAATGCAGAGCGATCTACTCGTGAACGATGCGAGCATAAAAGTAGCAACAAACAACAAACAAAACCGACAAAATGTTGTACAAGAAAGCAACGCAAAAATATACGCGAAGCATTGTTATTATGCGATCCTGCCTGACTTCGACAACGGCGAAAGAGAAGTATAAAGAAAAGAAACTCGTTAGAGTCATATTAGTCGGTCAAGGGGACTTCGTTGACGATCCATGGGTGTTTGAGGAGTTCAGCAGCAGACGGTCTAGAGTTGTGATCAAGGTCGAACGTTTTCTGAAGGAAGTCTTCAGCTTCGGGGGTGATATCAGAGGGAATCGCGGGCTTTGCACTCATCCCAATCTATAACGAACGTCAGCGTGGAGTGCATTTCACAGCTCAAATATGACATACCTTGAAGATGGCCTGCATTTGTGAGAGTTGAGGGTACGGGTGCTCGCCAGTAAGCATCTCCACGACCAAGCAGCCGACACTCCAGATGTCGGCTTTCTGCGTGTACGCGGTCTGCTTCACCACCTCAGGTGCCATCCAGAAGACAGAGCCTTGCAGAGAAGGCCTATGCGCACGATTTCCAGGAAGCAAGTCTGCACGTAGAGTAAGCGTGCCGTCGTTTGTAAACGTCGAAGACAACACTTACTATCCTCGACTTTCTTGGAGATACCAAAGTCGGAAATCTTGATGCCACCCTTGTTATCCACGAGCATGTTAGCGCCCTTGATATCACGATGGATAATATCCCGGGAGTGCAGGTAGTTCAAGCCCTCGAGAATCTGGCGGACCCAATTACGGACGAGCGGTTCCGCGAATGCACCGTAGTTGCGGAGCAAAGATGTCACTGAGCCTCCAGGGACGTACTCCAAGAAGATATTAAGATGGTCACCATCAACACATGAAGCTATGTAGAATGTCAGTTTCCGTTGGCAACACAGCGTACTGACTGTACTAACAGTGATATTGCACGATGTTCTCATGCTGCAGATCCCGGAGTAGCTCTATCTCACGCTCTAGTGCACTGAGCATCAGCTTCTTGCGCTCCTCGTTCGGTGCTGAGCCTTTGGGCAATTCGACTTGTTTGACTGCCATTAAGAGACCAGTCCCAGCATCCATACCAAGGTAGACTTTGCCGAATGAACCGGCGCCGATGAGAGCGCCTTTGATCCATTTGATAGTTTTCTCTGAAGAACATAATTAATTAGTCCCACTTCTATTGAGTGGAGCAAGCGGGACATACCACCATGCGAAGTTATCGCCTTCGGTTGTCCCTCTTCTTCAGAATCCACACCCTCGGTAAGGTCTTCTTCCTCGTCTTCCTCTTCCTCTTCCTCATACTCTTCCTCGGAGGTCTCTTCTTCCTCCTCCTCGGCTAAGCTCTTGATAGACTTGACATCAGCATCGACCGCTGTCCAGTCCGACTCCTTCGTATCCATACTGATCCGCCTATCCACTTCAGCCGTGATCTCGTCCACCGTCAACAAACTGGCCGTATCCGACGTGTCTCGTTTACTCTTCATCTCCGTGATCAGACTCATGCGCTTCGACGCAGGGTCCAACACAGACATCCTCGATCCCGGTCTTGAAGACGGTGCCAAGTTCATCGACTCCGACAGCGACTCCGAGGAGATCGCTACAGGGGGGAGGAGGTGTAGTCTGGACATACGGTTCGACTGGCGTTTCTGCGCGGGTGTCATCTCAGTTGTGTCAACAACCTCGCCGTCGTCCGACGAGATAGACACTCGTGGTGGTTCTGACCCGTCGTCGAGAGGCATCGGTGGTAGGGTCGGGGAGACCCTCGATGAATATGACATAATTGAATTTCGCGGTGAACCTGCGAGACCTGAGCCTTGTGTGCTCACGCTGAAGCGAGACTGGTTGTATTGTGAAGGGTTCCATGAGATGGTGCTGTCGCGTCTGCTACCACTGATATTAGACGCTCGCCACATACTCTGCCGACGTGTACGCTCGAGGACTTTCTTCTCAGTGAACGGGAAGTAATCCGCAAGATGGTTGGTGATGAGCTCGCTTGGCGGACGCTGCCCGAAGAAGTTTCGTAGCTTGGACTTCTTCGGACTCTTGTTTGCGGGAGTGTCGACTGTGACAATGGAGGCTGCAGACGACAACGGAGGATCGGGAATAGGAACACCGAGACCACTGAGAATGGACAGGGAGCTGGCGCGTTTGTATGCTTTGCTTCCAGGTTCGGGGGAGACATACTCTTGCTGCGGCTGTAGTGTGTCTCTGAGAGTCTCATTACTGCCAGATGCGCGAGAGAAGGTCGTCCCACGAGGGCTCGCTGGATCTGGGCTTCTGCGTCTGCTCTTATCCAGCTGCCGCAAGGTGAGACCATGTTCTCTGGCAGGCTCGTCAGGTGGTCCGTGACATATCGACAGTAGCTGTGCGTCGGTCAATGGAGCCCCTAGCAGACAACCTATGAGAATCGGGTTCTCGAAGGACAGGGAGCGAACTTACTCAACGAGCTCTCAGCACTCCAATCCGTGAAGACCCCATATCCATCTACACAAAGTGCACCGTTCACAGTCTCAATAATAGGTATATGCGACGGCCCGTCGTCCACGCTTCTCAACTTCTTCAACGCTCTCATAAGAATCTCGGCACCGCTGACACAATCCGCCACAGAGATCTTGGAAGACTTCCCGCCATCGGGGAACGAGAACTTGATGACTTTCCTGTTGATGTCGTCCAGAGATGGTGTCTGCGACGGCGTGCCGGGACGCCCGCCAACGTATTGGTTGACGCGATGTGCTTGTGTCGGGGGCGAGGGCGTCTCCCGATTACGCTGGGAGGCAAAGGACTCGTTGATGGGCGACAACGCTGACTGTTGGGAAACGCTTGATTGAAGCGCATATGGATGGCTGTTACTCGAGGTCGTACGGGAGGGGAGTTTCTGCTGGTTGCCAGAGCCGGAGGATGTGCGTTGATGGTCGGCCTGTGGACGACTGATGGTCCGGCTTGGAAGCTGCGAGTTGAACAAGGGTGAGGGTGAGCGAAGTTGGCGTGGGGTTTGGCTCCCGGGAGTGAGCAGATTGGCATTGGGGGCAGGCGGTAGTGGTTGATTTGTATTGAAAGTGGGCGGTTCGGGAAGTGTCGGTGTGCGTCGACCGGAAAGCGGAACGGTTGGTGGGAGGAGGGTGCGAGGGGTGTTAGAGCGAGCACTTTGTGGAGGTGGGGGAGGCTGATTGCGGGGTGCTGGCGGGAGTGGTGGCAGCTCACCGCGGGGAGTCGAATTCGAGCGCGGCTGAGGCAACGGGCGAATGGGAGGGGGTTGAGGTAGCTGTGGAGGAGGATGGATACTTCGCGCTGAATCCTGACCATCGCGTACAAGACGTGGTAGCCCATCTGTCCCCACGCCTGGCGTCAAGTGCAATGGTGCCGGACGACCATTGTCCAGCCTGCGCGCACCGGCGCGATTGGCAGCAGACATTGCTCCATTTTCGCTGCTCAAACTCGATGTCCGACTGTGTTCGCTTACCGAGGAGCGAGGTTTGGCGGGAGGGGAGTGAGCAGAGCACTTCTGCCGCAATGCCTTGACTCCAGCCACGACTCTTATCCTATCTCCAACGCTAAACATGCCCATCTCCTTGAGAGTTGTTTGGTCTAGCTCCAGTAGCACATCTCCGCGAATATCATTCTCTTTGAATAGCTGCGCCTGGTGAGGGCACTTGATGCTCGTCAACCAGGACGCGACATGGTTATCGGTCCATGTCCGAAGGTAGTCTGCGAATGCCATTCCAAGCGGTGGGTCTAGCGAGGCGTTCGAGATCGGTGTAGCGGGCGAAGAGCCATCAGATAGATGGCTCCCGGTGAGATGAAAGGTTGGCAGTGTTGTCTGCGACTGCTGGATCATGAAGCTTGCCGAGGGCGAGGCGGGGGAAGAGGCGGTCGAGATAGGCTGAGAGTAATCGTCTGAAGCATGGAGGGAATTGCCATTGACGAGGACTGCTGCCATGCTGTCTGAAGCAAATCAGATGGGGTCGTTGCAGAGAGGCGTTTGGGTGTGGCGATACTGAAAAGAGATATGGTGTGTAAGTCTAAGATCGGAGACGGTCAGACAGACGAGATCCTGGAAATTGCGGTGACCTCTGCGGCAACCAGGCAGGAGGTGGTCCGCAGGGGAACAGAGCAGCTCGACCAGTCGAGGAGCGGAGTAGAAAGGAAGGTTATGCCAGCCTGGTAAGAGATTGAAGGGAAGAAGCAGAGAAAGAACAAGGGTGGGATTCAAGGAACGTAAAGAATAAGAACAAAGTATTGACCATGGTCACTGCATCCGAGCGTCTCGCCTCAATTGTCTGTACACTGGGAACGCACCTCTTGTTTCTTGTCTACCACCACTCAATGCCCTTCAAAAGACCTCGTGGGATGTGCCAGAGAGATGTTCCTCCGAGTCTCAACCGGCGTGCGACGAGCAGCGTCAACCGACCTGCTACTGCTGTGGGAGTGATGTGAGAAGGGGAAACAGGCTCGCAGCAGTTTTGAATATATCCCCTGGGAGGTGATGGTTGGTGAGCAACACACAGCCCGTGGGGCACTCTTATGTTGGTGATGCTTGCAGGCTGGCGATTCGCTCAATTGCCTCGGAAACATCGAGTGCCGTAGCGCATGAAACAAAGTGCCATCAATTACAGTAATTCGTCCGCTCACTGTCCTTTCCGACATCACACATCCTGCATCGCTTTGCGCATCCACTCGCGGCGGTCTCGTCCTGCTCTGTCTTCGGTGGTCCGCCAATTTAGCTTCAAACACTCTTCTAGCTAATTTCTAAAATTATATTCAGACTTTGTCCTGCAATGACGCACCAATCATCTCGTCGGTACTCAGGCGAACCCCCCTCGGCCACACGCCTCTGCATCATGCTTCTGGCCATCCGCTCGCATGGCTGAAACGATATCTCGACGCCATTGCGGGATTCACACTCTATGCCCACCCCGAGTAGTGCGTGCTTTGGCTTGTTCAGCCAATCATCTCGCATCAGAGCCTGCAGACTGGATGTTCTCTACTTCCTTTCCAACGGGCTACGTGAGCCAGCGTGAAGATGTTGACTCAATGTCATGTCAGTTCCATCAGCAAAGCGGAAAGTAATCAAGTCGGAGGACCTGTCTATTGATGATGATGGACTGTTGCAATGGAGACTGCCATGTACTACGTCGACGATATCAGGTATTTACTCATTATGAGGGCCATAGTATGAGCTTTTGACTCAAGTCCCACTGGCACTGGGAGTTGTAGACACTACCAGATGCGTCTGGAATCTAGTCTGAAGTGGGATATGTCTGACTGCCGTTTGGGGCAAATTTGCGGTCCGAGATCTGAGCTTCATGACGCTTCGCACAGATCACCATGTGCATCTTTCTGCACGTCAAGCTAACGTCAAGGTAAGCCTGACTGACGGTAGTCGTGAACACGGCCCATAAGATCCCTCCCTTATCGTTGATGGGTTATGCATCTGCAGCTTATAAACGACACAGCTGTCAGCACATGCCGCGTATTGGAACACCCACCAATTGGTACTTTTCTTCTTCTAACAACACCAAATTCATGACCAATAGGATTTCGACGTAGAGTGACCTCAGAGAAGTATGAAGGTCGTTCATCATTATCATCATTAAGTGAGTGACATAAAAAAGGCATAAGGATCAGAACGTAACTGCTAGTGATACATCGATGCACAATTGCAAAGTAAGAGCAGACATAAGATACCAACGGAGGCAGGATCCTACTCAAGAGTTTCATACCGCCCCGACAGGCGCAAAGTGCCTCTTCCTCACTTGTCCATTCTCAGCCTCTTCTTTCTGGAGCTTTTCATGCTGATACAACGGCTCGACATCTTCGACCTTCATCCTGAACAAATACTTCTTTATGTTCCTCGGCAACGCTTTGATCTGATACGCCGCATGCGTCCTCGTAGGCACCGAGAATACCTGATCGAGTTCCTCGAGGGAGAGCGCCTTGGTTTCGGGTACGAAGAGGAGGATGAGGACGAAGCCGACAACGTTCCACGCTGCGTACCAACCGAAGGCGCCCTGTGGTCGGAAGGCACCGAGGAGACGAGGGAAGGTGATGGCGACGACAAAGTTACTGTAAGGGATAGATAGATAATAAGCGTCCATGCCATCATACACGTTCGCAGGTCGGAAGAGATGGAACATGAAGTTAGAGTGAATAAGGTACTCACAAGAACCAAAGCACCGCTGTGCTGAGCGACATTCCCACGTCTCGCACATGCAACGGGTACGCCTCCGCAGAATACGTGAAGGGTACAGGGCCCTCACCCGGACTGTAGGCCATACCATACAAATAAATACCCAACGCCACGACTGCAAGCCGCCCGTTGCCCTCCGGTATCCAAAACGCGAACCCAGTCATGAGCAAGAATATCGCCATGAGCGGGAAAGTCGTGAGTAGGAGGTTACGGCGGCCAAACGTATCGATGGTGTATACAGCAGGGAAGGCAAAGAGCCAGTTAATGAGACCGAAACCGAAGGATGCGAGGAGCGATTGGATTTCATTGAACCCGGACTCGGCGAAGATGTTGGATGAATAGTAGGCGATGACGTTGACGCCGCAGAATTGTTGCATGAACATAACGATGACGGAGCCAAGGACAGCACGACGGTTACGCGGGACGGTAAAGAGTTCGAAGAAGAGGTTACGGCCGGTTTCGATCTCTTTTTCAGCCTCTAGAAGAACATGGATGTCTATATGGATAATTAGTAGAGATCCTCGTAAAATTGGCCATGTACTGACAGTAGAGGTCACGAGCGGCCTGGATGGGGTTGTTTCTGAAGCGCAAGAGAGAGTCATACGCCTTGTCGTAACGACCTTTGCTAATGAGCCATCGAGGAGACTCGGGACAGAAGAAGACTTGAACCATGACGATGAGAGCGGGGACTCCGGCAGAACCCAACATCAAACGCCAGTTAAGACCTTTGATATTGTGCCTATCCTGAACGTGGTAGAAAGCAAGGTCCATAACGTTGCCCAACATGATACCGAAGGCAGTCCACATTTGCCTGGTCGTGATTATATTAATACTGATTTTTATGGTGGATAGAAACCGAGTTTACTCACCACATCATGACAAGAGCACCACGAATGACCGGTGGGGCACATTCGGCTGCGTAGACGGGAACTGTCGTACTCTTGGGGCCGATACCGAAGCCGAGGATGAGACGAGCGACAAACAGGTGTTGCCAACTGTTTGTCACGCCCTGCCAGATACAAGTCGCGAATGAGATGAACGCGGTGACGCAGATAGTGCCTCGACGACCAAGCCATTTATTGAGCGGGTGGGTGAGCCAACAGGAGACGAGACCACAACAAAGGTATGGTGCAGAGTTAACCAAACCGAGGAGCCATTGGTTGCGGCCAGCGTTGGCGTCACCAGAGTTAGGATCGATACCGAATTGCGGGGCGAAGAAGAGATTCGCTCCGTTAATTACGGATTCATCCATCTATGACAGATAAGATTAGCTCTCGCATGCAAACTTCAAAAGAAATTGGCGCCATTACTCACACCCTGGACGGCCGCAGCCAGGGAACAGAGAATGACCATGTAATACAGCTGGAAAGGCTGGTGCCACCGATGTGTGACTTCTCTCCTCAATATAGCTTTATCCGCCTCGTCCAATTGACTGAGGCTCTCGAACGCCTCTGGGTCTTGCGCAATAAGAGCACCCTTCTGAAACTCCTTCTCTAGATGTCCGAGACCGTGCTCTCGCGCGAAACGGGCAGCATGAGCCATGAGCTTTTCATGAGGAATACCTTCGAGGGGATTGGCCAGTCGGGCGTTGACGTTTTCGCCGACAGTGTCAATATGGCGGATAGACTCCTCGTCGGAGGGAGAGGCGCGCTCTTCGATGAGCTGCTTCTCATTTTTCTCGGGATCCTCGTAGGTGGCCATGGTAGAAGTAAGAGCTTGTCGTTAAACGTTAAACCGTGAACGTGAATCGGGAGGACGAAGGATGTGGGGTATGGGGTAGGGGTGCGGAGGCGATACGGGGAAAGAGGCCTATCGCTCGCTGGGGAGTGACCTCTGATGGAGGATGCACGAGCTGGTGTGTGTGAATAGGCATGGTTTATATATAACTGAAAAAATGCAAGGGCTGATTAGGGGTGGGGTCATGAACGAGCGGGTGTTTGATCGCATCTCTGGATGACATTACCTGATCGGGAGTTCCGAGCTTTCTGGACGTATCACGCGCTCACACTGCGGGGCCCCACTTGATCTAAGTCATTTGCAATCCCTCTCGTCATATCACCTGTTGAGCAATTAAAGAGATGCACTTTGCATTGCTAATAACAGCAATGAACTCACCAAGGACAATTGGAAGAAAGAGCAGTCACGGCGTGGTGAGATGAATTCTCTGCCAGTGGAAGATTGACCGAGGTAGTAGGTACGTACATGAGCATCGCATGGCCGGGCTTTCGGAGACTTTAGGAGCTGATAGCTCGTGGCATCATCTTACTCCAATACAATTTTCAGCGATACAACCCTGCCTGCGCCCAAGTTGAAAGAAAAAGACACACGCACCATTTGATCGTTTGATTCAGGGTTGCGTCACAAGTGATTGCGTTCTGTCCTTTGCAGTACAGTAATGAACCAGCTTAGCAAGTGAATCAACGGCGTCGACCATATCAACGGTGCAGTGCGATAATCATCCCCAATCGCTTATAATACAAGAGTAGGTTTGATGACTATCGACGGATGCTCCAAGTTATCGCAGCTCGAGTGGTGACCCCTGAACACAATCATCTCAGCCTCGCCAGTGATAGCAGATATGTATACGTATCAGAATGCATGGACTTTAAAACTCGCCGTTTTCAAACACAATTTCCAATGGAGACCCTTGAGAATTTGAACTTCTGATGACGCACCGAGATTCCGAACTTCCGAAATACGAGGTATGCAAAGGCTTATGCACGAGCACCCCAAGTAGCCAAAATCGAAGATTTTCTGATTCATTCAGGCCCCAGTCTCGGTGCGGATGTTGTAGGTATTGCAACTTCTGGCAGAGCCTTCGTGTCTACGATCATTGTATGTTTTTCGAAACAGCAGTGCACTAGTATGCAGTGAAGTAGAATCCCAGGAGACCGGAAGTAATACTGGATCGTTCGTCAGTAACAAACATAACAAGCGGAAAGCGATAGCTTAGCTCACAGATAAACATCAATAGCGACCGCAACAGCGAATAAGAGTGAAACGTACTACGTAGCAGACTATTTGCCTATGCGCAAAGAAGCAACCAAGTGCACCAGTTTATACAGCCGGTCCGGTTAGCTATCGACGTTCACTGACGCTGGTGTACGGAGTGAAGTTACAATATTACTTACGAGGATTCTCGAATTCTGCCAGTGTAAAGCAGCTCAATACGGCCTGTAAATGAGAGAAAATGAATGAACATTGACGTGCAAGTTGGGCTACAACTTTACTGACCTAGGTCGATGATAATTCATGACTTCATGACGAAGCGCTATCTAGACTCGCCGTGCTCTACCTGGCTGTTCTCCGAGCCTTTGTGGCGCCGAATGCTTGAAACTATGATGTCGATCTGTTCCACGGATTGATAGTTGGGACATCGGGCTTCAAGCCTCAAGTCAGAAGAGAGGAGACGGCTGAAAGAGAACGGAATTAGGACAAGCTGAGAGCGTCGCTCAGAGTATAGAGTATACCATCCTTACGAGGACGCTCGAACTCTGCCACTGTACAGCACCTCAACGATACAGCCTGTAAATGAGAGAACATGAGTGTAAGTGATCCAACTTCTTAACTGACCTCTGTCGATGATAATCTATGGCTTCGTGGCGAATAGCCATGCATTACCTGGCTACCCTGTGGCGTCGGACTCCTGAAACTCGATCTGGTCCACGGATTACTGTGAGACATCAAGCTGGGAGAGAAGGCCAATGAGAAGGAAACCTGGTTTACTTAGATGTGCTGAGAGCATCGTTCAAATCATAGAGTATATGCGTCACGACATTCTATTCGGGTTCATGCAGCGAATGATTCTGCATCAGAACGTGCAGACAGGGCGTTCCTTTCCGTCCGGCTACAGGGCTCGACCATCTAGGAAATGTGAGGATGTCGACTTGAAAGCAGCATTTGCCGCTTCCATCAGTGGAAAGGAGTCAAGCCTGAAGCCTGAATTGACGGCGGGACCGTTGCGGCTGAGATAAGGACGTTAGAGCCGTGCATGGCGACGATACTGGACAGACATTGACGTACAGTACAAGCATGATGCTGCTTTCCCTTGTCAATGTGTCTGTGGTATAGCATGGATGCGGCACTGTGTCCAACCTATATAGAGATTCAATGGAGAGAGCCACTGTGTAACAGATCATCATGTCTGTCAAGACAAGTCTGACTGACGGTAGTCGTCGATACGGCCCGCAAGGCTTCTTCCCCCTAGGTTTGCCCATGCATCTGCGTCTGAGGCGATGCAGCTGTGAATCAGTGATCACATGGGACATATGAATGTTGGTACACTCACCTCCCAGTGCTGCAGCTCGAGGCTATAAGGGATAGTACACTCTTTACAGTCCTTTCTGAAGGTTAGCGTTCATGACTGTGCGCTCTAAGTAATCTCGGCGTATAACAACACTACTTACTACATCAAGCATCCATTTCGTTAGTGTGGTCGTCCACAGCGAAGTGGTGAAACAGCGCCACGGATAGAAGAACTCAGCCACACCGTGACCTAGGGTTAAGCTGGGCTCAGCTCCGTCACGGTGGCCGTGTGGAGGGCTGCCCGGCCGACGGGGGAGTAAATAAATGTGCCTGAGGGCCGTTGACACCTGCGCCTGTCACCAGCGTATCTCTCGCTTTCCTCTCGAGTACCGGCTCAACTGATCACTGTAACCAAGTGGTTAGAGCATTCTGGACCGAAAGGCTCAGGCAGCAACCGACTGATTCTGAGGCGTGCGAGAGATGTGCTTGTAACAAACTCTCGATGTTAGGCTTTCAAGTAAGCTTGCCTTCCTTGGAGTAATTTACTCGCGACCTTGGGACAATTGGGTTCGTCGAGAAACCCGAATACGGAACGCCGGAGGCATTGCTTTCTAATGAAGACGAGCGAGTTTATGACAGCTCTGCATGTGAGAAACGAGGCTTCGACATTTGTGCAGCTCGGAGGAGTGTCGCATCGGCTTGGTAGGCGATGTTCGCCGGAGTCTGTGCTCGGGCTCTTTGCTGCATGCACGAACCTCTGTGCGATAAGCGCATGAGTAAGGGTAAGGTAATGCGCTAGCGGTGGTCATAGAACTTTCTGAGCGGTTTCCCGTTGTTGGCAGGATAGTCAACGCCCAATGTCAGACATATTGAGCATACTCTCATTGAGCTCACGAATATTGTTCGCAACTGCCTGAGCTCGCTGTCTGTCGTGGCGAGCAGTGACAAGGATGGGCGCATGACACCAGATGTCGAGGGCAAGAGCTGATCCGAGGGGCGTCTAAGTTCCGGCGCATCGGTGATGGGAGCCCAGGAGAAGGCGGCATCAGGGCCCCGCCGAGAGAAAAGGACCTAGAATAAAACGCGGACGTCGCTTCTCTCTATTCCCCTTCCACTCCCTGCTTTTCGCTCGACAACGTCGACGACGTCCACCACCATCTAAAGGTCGTCGTCAGCACCTAATTTCTCGGCACAGAGAGAGTCTTTTCTTCTCGTTTCGCTCCTTTGCAACGTCTCGCGCTCTCCATTCCCATAGGAACATCCCAACACATACCGCGTTTCTTCCCAGCCAGCGAAGACATCGTTTTTCAAACTCGCATTAAGCTTCGTCCCGCCCTTTAGCTGCACCACCATGCGGCTGCTGTCGGCGGCGGTCTCGCTGCTATCGCTGGCGTCGCTGGTCGTCTCGTCACCGTATCGGGAGGACATCGTTGACTACAACATCAACACGAATCAAAACGCCCAAGATCCCACCCAGTACACCACCACCAAGCGTTCTAGCTATCATCCCTCCCCCGATAACTGGCGTGAAATTCCCTTCTACACTATTCTACTCGATAAGTGGGCAGATGGTGATCCGTCGAATAATGACTACTTCAAGACGATGTATGAGTGGGACTGGCGGGAGACGCAGCTACGGTTTGGCGGTGATTTGAAAGGTCTCGTTGGAAAGCTCGACTATCTGTATGGAATGGGTATCAGGGGTATTTTCATTTCCGGAACGCCCTTCTTGAACATGTTGTGGCAAGCCGACAGTGAGTGCTGGGTGTTTTAGCCTTCGCGCCGAGTGCTGATGATCGGGCGCATCACGCTAGGTTACTCGCCTCTGGACTTTACGGTGTTGGATCCCCACTGGGGAACTCTGAAGGATTGGCAGGACGCGATCGATGAAATACACGCGAAAGGAATGTACCTCATGGTTGATTTCACTGTCGGTACTATGAGTGATTTGGTCGGCTTTGATGGGTAAGTAAATGGAAGCATGTTCGAAGGTCAACTTCACACGCTTAACGTGACCTCATAGGTACCTCAATACCTCGGCTCCCTTCGACTTGCACGAGCATAACGCTGTCTGGAAAGACCCAAAGTACGTTCCGTGGGATTTCAAGGAGTACGCCGACTTCGAGGTATATTGAGTCATTGACGTATATTGACGCGGCGCTGACTAGTTTGTCGAACAGATCAGGAACGAATGGAACTCGAGTTGCGAACTTCCGACGCTGTGGGTCAACGATGGTACTCAGGAGCATTTGGACTGGCCGGGAGGATGTATGAACTCAGACTTCGACCAGTACGGTGACTTGGAGGCCTTCGGTGTCCATCCTGATTATGAGCGTCAACTCACCAAGTTCGCATCCGTTCAAGATCGTCTACGTGAATGGCGACCTTCTGTCATGGCTAAGCTCACTACCTTCGCGTGTATGGCCATCCAATCCCTCGACTTCGATGCCATCCGTATCGACAAGTCGACGCAAGTCACTGTTGACGCTTTGGCTGATTGGGCTACCGCGGCGCGTAAATGTGCAGTGGGTGTCGGAAAGAAGAACTTCTTGATTACCGGTGAGGTTACTGGTGGTGATTACTTTGGAGCCTTGTATATGTGAGTTTCGTATTAGTCTTACGACGAATGGTCATTTAACCATCTATTCAGCGGGCGTGGACGTACCCCAACCCAACGCCCTCCCGACTTCCTCAGTGCCGCCAACTTGACCTCGGCTCAAAACCAGTACTTCCTGCGTGACGCCCCCCGTAACGGTCTTGACGGAATTGCCTTCCATTACTCTATCTACCGTGCTCTCACCCGGTTCCTCGGAATGGATGGTAACCTGCAAGTCGCATATGATGTCGACGTCAACTTTATCACCGCGTGGAACGAGATGTTCTTGTACGACGACTTCATCAACCCTAATAACGGCACCGTTGACCCCAAGCACATGTACGGAACAAGCAACTTCGATGTCTTCCGATGGCCCAGTCTGGAGAATGGTACGGAGCGAGGTGTCCTTGGTACCTTCATCACAACCCTGGTCATGCCTGGAATCCCTCTGCTATACTATGGCGAGGAGCAGAACATGTACCTCTACGATACTAGTGCCTCCAATTATCTCTATGGGTGAGTCGAGAAATGGCTTCGAGGAGGGCTATGTCTAACTTTTCTGTAGCCGTCAGTCCATGGTCAGTAACAAGGCCTGGCAGCGCCATGGATGCTACCAACTGGGATCTACTCAGTATTTCAACATGGCTTTGGGCAAGTCTCTTCTCGGCTGTTACGACGACTGGAACTCCCTCGACCACTTCGATCCCACCACCAATTCTCGTCGCGTGTTCGCCAGGTTCAACCAGCTCCGTGCGACTTATGCCGCTCTCCAAGACGGCTACAACCTTGTACAGCGTGGTAACTGGACTCGTCAAATCGAACGTCCTGGTTCAAACAGCACTCCAACCGAGATGGGTCTCTGGTCCGTCTCGCGTTCTGGTATCCCGGGTGCACAGACCCTCAAGGGCAACAACACCGATCAAATCTGGCTGCTTTACACCAACAACAACCAGACGACGGACTGGAAGTATGACTGTAACGACCCTAAACTTTGGATTTCGTCGCCGTTCCAGGCCAACACCGTCGTCCGGAACCTGCTTGCTCCCTACGAGTCATACACGCTCGCGACGTCCAAGTCTTCGTACTACAACAATGGAACCGGACCGTTCGTCGGTTGCATGGCCCAGTTTACCACTCAGCCGTTCGGCTTCCTGGCTCTCGTTCCTGAAGAACAGTGGACTGGTCCCAGCCCCGCTCTTACTGGTTTCAGCCCTGGACACGACGCACGTATCAACGTTGAATCTGGTGATGCCAATGCGACGACTGTCGACATTCGATTGGAGTTCAACGTCCCCATGGACTGCACGAGCGTCACAAACGCCATCTCGTTCAATATGTCGTCCTCCGGCCACGGATCAGCGCCCTCGATTGACACGAACAGTGTCAAATGCCAGACCATCACGAACCCTACGCCTTCGACGCTGGTCGGAGCTGATGCCTCGTTCTGGTACTGGACGGCAACTCTCACGAACTTCCCGGACGGTATCCTCGAGATACTCGTTGACAGCCCGGCTGCACAAACCGGTGGACTCACGACCGGAGTAAGTTGTGTCGCCAGTGTTCATATCTCTAAATTATTAATCCCGTTACTTTCATCACAGAGCAAGGATCGTCTTCTTCTTCGGAAGGGTTCGGCCAAGAACGTCATGGTCTTCCCTGACTCTGATCATGACAACGACGCATTTGGGTTCAGCAACAACCAGTACACGTTCACCCACAAAGCACTCGGCGCCGACAAGCTTCGCTACTCTACGAATTTTGGACAGAACTGGACTGACTGGAGGAACTGGGAGGATGTGACTACCATCGACTCCAAGGAGTTCTCCGATGAGGGTCAGTTCTGGGATGGCCAGCATATCATGGTGCAATGTAAGTTATGCTCAGTGTGCGAAGTTTGTGATATCTAGCTAACGAATTAACCTAGACTGGAACGGCCTCGCCATGTCCGCTACGACCGTTGTTCATGCTGACAGGAACTACAAGCATCCTCGTCGCGTACCTCAGCTCCTGGCTCGTGGTCCTTTCAACCAGTGGGGCTTCGATCAAGGTATTACCGCTGACATGTCGATGAACGACGACGGCATGTGGGAACTCGAGATCATGGCGTCTTGGCCAACGTATGTGCAGCTGAACGTCTGGGGTTACGACGATTACTACTACGGTGATGTCGATAACGACGGTGTTCTCGACCGTCTGCCACCCAACACGGCCGCACCTAACTACCTCAACATGTCTGCGCCGCCTCATCCTCATCTTGCATGGGCTCTTATTGTCGACGATTCTACCATGACTTGGTCGCTCCAGCCCCGTGGTCAATCCGCTATCGGTGCTATCATGTATGCGCTCCTACTTTCCATCCCCCTCGTCACTGGTACCCTCGCCGTCGTCATCTTCATGTGGTCGTTCTACGGAATCAAGTATAACCAGTGGGGTGTCAAGCCTAGCAAGGACCACAGCTACTTCCCTATCCTTGGCGCACTTGGCAACAAGTCGAGCGCGAATGTGAGCAACGAGAAGATGAGCGAGAAGGTCTTTGGCTTCCACACTCACAAGAACACCGATATCATTGGCTGGCCCGAGGACAAGAACAAGCGTCGCAAAGTCCTCATCGCAACTCTCGAATACGAGATCATCGACTGGAAGCTCAAGGTGAAGATCGGTGGTCTTGGTGTCATGTCCAGTTTGATGGGTAAGGCGATGACGGACGTCGATCTCGTCTGGGTCGTCCCTAAGGTCAAGGATCTCGAGTACCCGCCTGGCGAACCCGCTGAGCCGATTGAGGTTATTATCTTCGGTGAACCGTACCTGATCGAGGTCGAGACGCACGTCCTCGACAACATCACCTACGTTATCCTCGACAGTCCTGTCTTCCGTGCCCAGACCAAGGCGGACCCGTATCCCGCTCGCATGGACGATCTTAGCTCCGCCATCTTCTACTCAACCTGGAACCAAGCTATCGCAGCTACTGTCCGCCGCTACCCTCTCATCGATATCTACCACATCAACGATTATCACGGTGCTCTCGCGCCCATCTACCTGCTGCCGAAGGTCCTTCCCGTCTGTCTCTCGCTTCACAACGCTGAGTTCCAGGGTCTTTGGCCGCTTCGTACCAAGGAGGAGATGAAGGAGGTTTGCTCGGCTTTCAACATCAGCAAGGAACACTGCACGAAATACGTACAGTTCGGTAACACGTTCAACTTGCTTCACGCCGCCGCCTCCTTCATCAGTGTTCACCAGAAATCTATCGGTGTGGCTGGTGTGTCTGATAAGTACGGTAAACGTTCTTGGGCTCGTTATCCCGCTCTCTGGACTCTCAAGCACGTCGACTCTCTGCCGAACCCGGATCCTACGGATATCGCTGCTTTGGACGAGAACCCTACAAACGTGCGCGACATCAAGATTGATCAGGCTGCTGAAGCAGAGCGTCCGGAGCACAAGCGACAGGCACAGGAATGGGCTGGTATTAAACAGGATCCTAACGCTGATTTGTTCGTCTTCGTCGGTCGTTGGTCAAAGCAGAAGGGTGTCGATCTCATCGCCGATGTCATGCCATCGCTGTAAGTCTTTTTTGTTCGATAATCACATCATGCATTGCTGACAGCGCTCTTTAGGCTCGAGAAGAGACCGTCTATTCAGCTTATCACCGTCGGCCCCGTCATCGATCTTTACGGTCGTTTCGCCGCCGAGAAGCTGAACCGTCTCATGGAGCTCTACCCGGACCGTGTCTACTCGAAGCCCGAATTCACAGCTCTCCCGCCTTACCTCTTCAGTGGTGCCGACTTCGCTTTGATCCCATCTCGTGATGAACCCTTCGGTCTCGTCGCCGTCGAGTTCGGTAGAAAGGGAGCTCTTGGTGTTGGTTCTCGTCTTGGTGGTCTTGGTCTTATGCCTGGTTGGGTAAGTTATGTTGTTATAAATTTCTTCTTTGCTTGTTGACTTGATATGTGCAGTGGTTCCCTGTCGAGTCTATGTCTACGGAGCACATGATGTCTCAGTTGACCAAGACGATCAAAATGGCTTTGAAGTCCACAGAAGAAGAACGGGCGATGCTTCGTGCTCGATCCGCCGTCCAGCGTTTCCCCGTCGTCGAGTGGCGTCAACGTATGGAAGACTTCCACCGTCGCAGTATCAACATCAGTCGAGGCCTTGCTGGTGCCAACGCATTCCGTACTTCCGATTGTGATGGTGGTGCGGGCCGCGCTATCGAAGACCATGACGACTGGAACCCCGAATTCCAAGCACAGCCGACGCAACCAAACTGGGATGCTCAGAGCATCAATGAGGTTCCGAGATCTCCTGGTCCTCCTGGCTCGCCTGGTGCATGGAGCCAAGATACTCTTACGCCTAACGCACCTCCTCGTTTACTCGGCGGCAACGGACAACGCGCTTCGTTCACTACGGATGCTGGATCTGATAGCGAAAGCGGATACTTCACTCAGAATCATCGTGCAGAGTCTGGGCAGGACTTCGGTAACTTCTTGGAGCGGGCGAATAAGACCATCGCAAAGGATCAGAAACATGTTCCCGACCCTTTCCTGGACACAGCCGCCCCTACGCGACCCTTCGGTGCGCACTCGCGTGCATCGTCCGTCGAGTCCATCGCGTCTATTGTTGACGAAAAGCAAAACTCGCCTCTTAACAAAGCCATTGCTTCGGTAAGTTGCCTTCAGGCTGCTTATGTTCTATCTAGCTCACGTGTTCTTCCAGTTCACCGATTCCGATGGAGGTGTTGCCCATGATTTCGTCCAGAAACTACAGATGCTTAACTCTCACAACTCGAAACACGAACTCTCCATCGAGAAGTTCCTTACGAAGAGTGAAGAGGCATTCTTCGACAAAGTGAAGAAGGACAAGCTATCTAGTGCGGCTTCTATCAGGTCCTCGCAACGTGATTCGATCTGGGGTACACCGTCGTCATTCGATCATTCTCGCCCACAATGTACGTCTTTAGTGTGTCTGTTGTAAGTCTTCACTACTAACACATGGTTCTATCATTAGCTCCAAGCACGTCTGCATTCACTCCTGGCATTGATGGATACAGTGGCCCACTTCCTACCGAGCAGAACGACGTCGTAATCATGACTGGACTTCAAATCGCCATGTCTCGTGAACTTGGCGGCTGGCCACTTTACACGATCATCATCGCCGCAGGCCAGATGTTGAGTGCGACTAGTTTCCAGATTACACTCCTTTCCGGTCAGAACTGGCAGACCGACTTGCAGCTCTACGTTCTTGGAGGTGTCTTCCTGGCGTCGTCTATCGTGTGGTACGTTCTGTTCAGGTACAGGCCCTCGGTCTACGTCCTATCGGCTCCATGGCTCTTCTTCGCCATCGCATTCTTCCTCATCGGTCTTCCCTCCGTCGCAAGTGCGTTGCATGGTGCCCATGATATTCTCACGAGTTTGGCCACCTGGTCGTACGCTGTTGCTTCTGCAGCTGCGTTCTTGTTCTTCGGTCTTAACTTCGGTGAAGAAGCTGTAAGTCCTATCGAACTCAATAGCTGCTCCCTACTGACTCTGTGTTTAGGGTGCCGCTACGGAAGTTTGGATGATGCGAGCCGTTGTAGTTCAAGGTTCCCAGCAGATTTGGGTTGCAGCGCTCTGGTATTGGGGTAACCATCTCAACGGTGCCACTGCCAACAGTATGCCACCTTGGTGGGTCGTGCTGATCGTTTGGCCGCTCGCCGTTATCTCGTTCCTTTTCGCGTACCTAATGCTTTACGGCTTGCCTGACTATTACCGCCAAACGCCTCCGAAGGTCCCGAACTTCTTGAAGACCCTTTTCCGTCGTAAGCTGGTGTTATGGTGAGTTTCATTCGCTTCATCGTATGAATTTATACTAAGATATTGCAGGTTCTTGGGCTCCGAAATTCTTCGTGACTACTGGCTCAGTGGACCGTACGGTCGAAACTGGAGCTTCTTGTGGGCTGTGCCAATTCCTCAGTGGCAGATCCTTCTTCTCGTCATCGCGTTCTTCATTGGTGTCTGGGCTATCATGCTCGGTATCCTGACCTGGTTCAGCAAAACACATACCTGGCTGCTGCCCGTCTTTGCCGTCGGCCTCGGCGCGCCGAGATGGTGTCAAATGTTGTGGGGTACGTCTTCGCTCGCCCTCTACATCCCTTGGGCTGGGCGAGCCGGACCATATCTCGGTATCTCGTTGTGGTTGTGGCTCGGTGTGTTGGACGCCATCCAAGGTGTAGGCTTGGGCTTGATCCTGCTTCAGGTAATGACTTTACCTCTCGTATACTTCTCATCGTGCTAAACTACTTTCTAGACATTGTCTCGTCTACACGTCTGTGCCACGCTCGCCTTTGCCCAAGTCATCGGTTCGATTTGTGTCATGGTCGCGCGAGCAACAGCACCCAATAAGGTTGGACCAGAAAGTGTCTTCCCTGATCTCGGAAAGTGGGACTTCCAGGACGGGTTGAAGGGATCGCCGATGGCTTCAGCACCTTTCTGGATAGCGATGATATGTCAAATCATCATCGTTATCGGTTACTTCTGGTTCTACCGCAAGGAACAACTTGGTACGTCGGTGTTCGATGTTGTCCTTGATAATATGCTAACTTACGTCCTTTTCAGCCCGCCCATAATCACGAACACTAGTACTACTTGCACGACGGACTTCTGTTAGACTTACTACTATATCTGGACCATATTTTATCTTCTTCGGGCACTCTTACGGGGATTGTGACTGCCACTACCATGGACATTTTGTATAAGCAATCGTAGCACCTCATCCACCCAGTCATTCGCTTCAGCTTTCAAGTATCTTACATGTGTCTACTACTGAACTTCAATTAAATGGTAGCTGCGCTCAGAGCACAGGTTAGAGTACATGGCGAGAAATATACCACACAATGCCACGCGCATTAGATCTACACATTTTTACTTCACACTTGCGGCGAGATTTTTTCTCCAGAGCAAGTTTAAATTTACCACTTTGGGTAGTAACGCTACGTGCCTCCTCAGATACAAGTGTTACAAACTATGGTCGAAGAACACTCAACGCGGTGTCTGCACTGCTCACGCTATCAAAAGCCTTGCGAATTCACCATTACGCAAAATCAAATTCAATGGTGGAGACGTTATATGTAAACACATCACTAGTAGTATCCCGAGCAATTAGGGTATAAATGGGTATGCAGCTGCTCCTCCATCGATTTTAGTCCTTTAGAGTAGTATGGTTGAACTCGGCGTGGTATGCACCGTAGGGCGAAAGCCACGTCGCAAGTTTAGGGTGTACTTCCACCTGGTAGGGCTCGAAGGGATATCGTTCGCCGTCAATAGACAACGAGCTGTTCGGCGCGTGTGTCTCTACACGATATGCTTCTGCTTTGAAGTATCGTTGCTATATAACTTGTAGTCAGAACAGTGGTTGTCAGTCATCCGTATCCCACAGACTGCGCACCTTCTCTGCCCAGAACGCACGGCCCTCATCTGCGCCGTCAATCATGCTTATCATTTCTTTTCGCGGGACCTGGTTTGTGAAGGTTCGTCAGTGTTTGCAGCAGGCACCAGAAGAGAGGGCTACTGACGACTTCCTGAATGACAACGTCGATACAGCCATCGTTAGGATGAGACACGGGGAATTGCATCAGGTCCCTCGCAACGTAAGGTCCCTTCCCGGCATACAAATAACAAATCGGTTCATCGAACGTGATCCAGCCTTCACCTGTCGGCTCGTCCTTGTATAGAAGAGGCGGCAGCGATGAGCCCACCTCTGCGGCATTCGTAGTAGAGGTTTGCGCCTCGGGCGAATGTTTATTACGCAGGGCTTCTGAGCGGGTAGCGTGAAAGTTGTCGAACATCTTCTGCTTATCCGCCTCGACCACCTTGATGGAGACCTTCACGGGACACTTCTTATGTTGCACAATGCCACGAAGGTAGCCATACATGAACCGTCTGGAAGAAAGCATCGTGAGTTTTGCAGGTTACATCGTGACCTTAGGCTTACTCACGCGTCTCCCATGAAGCGCAAGTGCTCGGTATCAACATCGAGCTCAGCCATGAGCCCCATCGCTTGAGATACAAAGGAGAGAATACGCTTGTCTCCCTGTGTCATTGAGAAGATGTCGACCGGCATGGGGAGGCCTTTAGCCGCATTCAAGGCCGCCGCGGAGACGTCGAAACCTTCCTGCAACCAGGTCGAATAAGCACCAGCTAAATCATGGGTAAAATACCATACTCCACTATATACATACCTGAAGTCCGAGAAGGTTCAAGGCAAGAGCGTTGCCTGAGCCTGTGGGTATAGGGGCAATAGGGATCTTCAACGCTTGCATTGGGTTTTCATGGGCTGCCAGACCGTTGAGGACTTCGTGGACGAGTCCATCCCCAGACACCGTTATTATCGCGTCGTACTTGTCAAGCGGGATTGATTTCACAATCTCTATGGCGTGTCTGTAGTGTGTAGTGACTAAATTGTCACGGCCGAATATGAGTACTCCGAGACGAATTCGAGGAAGATATAGCTTACAAGTGACGTCCGTCGTGCAATGCGCAGCTTTGAACAAAGGTGCGATCTTCTTATGGAAGGTTGACACAGATTTGCCCTGTGTACGCCAGATAATTGAGTGGGAGGAGTTGTGTTTGGTATGTAGAATACACTTACAGGACCGGACTTGGGATTGACGAGGACAAGCAAGTGACGTCCCCTCTTCACGCCTTGCAGGAGCGATTCAGAGGTCAGAAACCTCGCTCTGACGTAGCCTATATAAGTATAGCGTACATACCTTTGTGCGAAGCTTCCATGACCGCCTCGGCGAACTGTTGAGCATCCTCCTTCTTATCCGCTGGAACGGCACCCTGGATATGTACAAGATACAGTTTGTCGCTCTTCTTCCTTGCTAGTAAAGATAGCTTGAGGTCATCCCCAGTAAGTTCCGCCCATACAATATGACGAAGAGGAGCAGCTATGCGCGGCCATTGCTCTACAACAATAACAATGGCTCTCTAGTGAGTATATATATCTCTTGGAAACATTCATGGACAGACATACGTACGATCACTGGGCCTTGTCACGTACAATGTATCCTCGGTGAGGACGAACTCTGAGGTCTTGCCATGCTTGTCACCAATGGTCAACTCCTTCAGTTTCGTCGCGTCTGCAGGCAAGTCTTGCTTTCCTTTGTCTTTCTGCCCGGCTGGAGCTAATACACGCTTCAACGTCGACATGGTGGTCGCGAAGGAAGATAGGTCGTCACTGCGCAGACCAAGGTTTACTTCGGCTACCCTGACCGACACATGTCCCACGATCACAGAGTGAACTCTGGACGCGTTCCGTCGCGCTTCGCGTCTTCAGAGTCCCAACGTGTATAGACACACTCGTGATGGTGTATGACAGATACGCCGTACACGTAAAGTACTTCAAGTCATACTAGTAGCGATAATAACAACATCTATTCCTACACAACTCTAGCCAGACGACGAAAGCAAGTACTTGTAATGCTACATGAATGTCCGAATGAATGCCAGAGGGTATACTATTGCGCAGTTCAACCTTGAAACGCGGCGGCCTGGTTCATATCCGATTCTTCAAACTGGGAGCGTGCACGTTTGATATCTTCTTGCATGAACAGCAGTTCTTCCATACGTGCAAGCTTCTTTGCGTCCGCTGGTCTCGATAGTGCGCGACGAATATCTTCGATGGACAGACGACCCTTCTTCCCTGGGCCTACTGCTGTCTGGCACTAGATGGAGGTGAGTCGTGGAGAGTAAGAAACATAGCTGTGGAACGCACCACGTCGACAATATACTCAATTAGAATCTCTTCCATAACATTCACAGAGTCGTTCGCAGGGTTTCGGTCATCGCCAAAGCCATACATCAGGTTACGAACTATGTAAGCAACATATAAGCCCCATACTTGCATCGACGGCACTGCATGAACTCACGTTCTTTGGTGAACAGTCCCCTATACGCCGACTTCTTAGCCCGCGACGAAGCCATAGTATCCCGGTAGGAAGGCATGTATGAATATGTTGCCGTATATGTACGCTGCTGCCCCGACGGTGCTATAACAGAGGTTGTAGGTGCAGGTTGCGTTGTAGCATGCTGCCCTACAGATGTCGTTGTTGTAGTACTAGCCGCAGTGCTCGTGGTGGCCTGTGTCGCCTGCGTAGAAGGGGTCGTCACAGGTCGCGGTGTAGCTCGAGCAGCACTTTGTGCTTGTTGCTGCTGTTGCTGTTGAGGTGCGTAGTAGCTGTAATAAGGCCAGGTAGCACCGTACCCCTGCACAGTGGTGGCTGGATATGCTTGCTGATACGCCGTCGTGGGATAGCCTCCTGCTGACTGAACATGTTGTGCATGGTAAGCGTTCGCTTGAGGGGGGTGATATGCGCTGTACGGGTACGACGACCCCGACGGAGGATAATACGACATGGCGGTCAAGTACACGGTTGAAGGCGCTCTCTATGAGTCTACACTCAGCAGCAGCAGTAGCAGTATTAGCGCCCTCACTGTACGTGCGACGCCGGAACGTTTGCTGAAGAACAAGGAAGTACTTAAGTCTTACTTGTGTCATCTCCGTAACTGGAGAGGAAGAGTTACATGAACAGGATTTGGCACATATTTGACGTAGGTGAGCCTAGGTACCAGAAAACACAACTATTTACGGGAATGCTAAGACGTTTCCATCGACCAGACTTGGGAAGTAACTCCTGACAATCAATTGCTCATCCTCGGTGCATGACACTGTCAGGTCAGAGGGCGTTGCCATTGTAAGCTCGATCCTCTCAACTCCCCCGTTCACCGAACGGACCAGCGATTGTACAAACACCTCCCAAAAGATCTCCGTTCGTCTATGCTCCGCGATGTAAGGCTGCTTGTACCACCAGCATTCAAGAGACAGCTTGAGCGTTTTGACAGAGGGAGGAAGCGATTGAAAAATAACGTGCTGGAGGCCTTGCATGTATGAGATTTCCTGGGGATGCCTCCCTCCAGCATCTCTTGGGAAGTATTTTTCTCCTACAGGCGGAATCTCAATATTAAGAACTATGCTGTGCATGTTCACAGAAGCGTTAAAGTTTACGGGGGTAATAATGCTCGGGAATTCATCTGAAATCAACGCACGAACCAGGGTCCAGAAAATCAGCGGATGTCTTTACTGTGTAACAACAGTGACACGCTTACCGTGATCTGTATACCAAAGGATATCATCACCGTAATGAAATTTGCCCAGTGTGAGGAATTCCAAACTAGGGCCAAGATATTCAAGCAAATGGGATAGCGATGATGTATCGTCGGCACAGAGATCGGGTAGATGAAGAGCACGCAGATAATGCGCTGGTATATACTCCAGAATGCGGAAGGGATTTTCGGAGGCCAGCATGCCAGTGACAATGGTCACCGCTCGCACGGGTGGGCAAACGACACCGTCAATGGGGCTATCTCCATCCCACGGAATACGATCGAGAGTAAGATGTGTGATTTCTCCAAACAACGCGCAGATGGAGTACAAACATGTACACGTCGTCGAGGCCAATTGAACAGAGTCATACGAGAAATCGATGAAAAGCTCTGGTAAGCCAGGAAGGATAGGACGCACATCGCATGGATTTGTATCAACTGACACGGCCCAAAGGCTCAATTTGTGGAGATTCTTCAAAGGTTTCAACGTTTGCACGAACTCCCCGTACGAGAAGCATGGCAATTCTGAGTTCAATTCAGCTTGCAGGTGGTTCGCGCGCAACGACAGGCTCCGGATACACGAAGGAATGGTACTATTTTCCGCGAAGTAGGACCCAATGTCTTCCATGGACGTGACAAAGCGATAGAAAGACCGGTCTCTTCGCTTTTGAGCTTCGTGGCGTAGCCCGGCCTCGTTGTCCAGATTGTCAACGAAAACAAAGGTGACAAATTTGAAGAGGTAGGGGTATGATATGTACTTGAATTCCTTGGAAACCGATGCACACGCCTTAAGTGTACTTCGCCAGCCGTCACCTGGTGGTAGGGCGTAAACATGCGAAACGATACACTCGTAGAGTTCGAAGGGCAGCGGCACGGGATTGGCGGTCATGATTTGGGTCGAAATCTGTATGCAATGTAAGCTCTAATGCCTCTAGTCATCTCAGACGATTTTACTCAACGAAGAGGGTGAGGCGGGTAACTTGAAGATGTCGACGTTGAAATAGTTGCACTGGCCACACTCAGGCTCCGGGCGGGCGGCGCTATTTATTAAATACTGGATAATTGAATTTGTAAATAATAGCCAGTATAATACTAAGTGCCCGATTTAGCTTAATATGGATCCGGTACGTACCGGGTATGCGAGCGGAGCGAGGAGTCTCAGTTGCGTCGGGCATGCGAATTGTCAACCAGCATCGACATGTGTTACTAAGCTTTAAGCAATATTAATCTCATTATCAAAATTTTATCTCTATGGCTAGGTAGGAGCAGTAGTAAGGAAGTTCACAGTATCATCCAATTGTGAAAATAATCGTAGCTGCTCAGTGATATGGCCCTCAGGTTTTTGTACCATTGCAAGATTACTGTGTGTGAGTGGGGTAGATCTATTTCAATCTACAGCTGTCAAGTGCAAGATTAATATTGGTGGCCTCCCCGACGCCCTCATCGAAGCCGATCGACTTAAAAAACATTCCCGAGCTTTTGCAGATAAGTCACGGAATATGGCAGGTGATACCAGGTAATTACATGATGCAGACTTGCCTGAGTAGCAATGATGGCTCGAGGACTAAATTTCCAGGCACGTAGGCGGCGGCAGGCAGTTACTCCTTGCAATTGACAACAGCGAAACGTTAAGTATGGCTGATCGTGCTCGACAAGTCACTGGTCAAGCGGTCACAGCGTGGCCGCGGCCTATTGAGTCATGCCAGGACGGCAATCTTAACTATAGGTATATAACGAGTATATCAATTCGATGGACACTATGAATATGTAAGTTGACTTACAGACGAGCCCGACTAGTAAATGGGGAGCTTGACTTGTTCAGAGCCAGCCAGCGGCCGGGCATAGGCTCAGGGTAAAGTATGCATGTAGCTGCAGCTGGATCAGTACTTCAACTTAGGTTCGTGAACACCGTAAACCTGCCTCTATCCTCGTGTGTCAGGTTGGTTGTCGACATAAAGGTATGCATACGGATGTCGACGTTGGCTGCGCCGTGACAATGTTAATGCGCATGTTACTCAATGTCACTATGTGTGACAACAGCCCGGTGACGTGACTGAAAGGACGCGCGGCCTGCATCCGCCTCAATGACGGCGACAGTCTCAAAAAAGCATATTGAACGTGAACGAGAAAAATCGAAAAAATCACCAATAATGTATCACCTCACTTTTAACAGCTTGAAATGCTAAAACGGACGAAAAGACCGTGTACAATGTGGAATCTGGACGATAGGAGGAAACGGAATTAAGCGCTTCGAACGACGAAATAGACGCCAAGAAGTGTCAAACCACCAGACCCAGGCAGATTCACGTGTAAGTCAATGTTTGCTCGCTCCGCTCGCAAACATCTGCGCGTCATCATAAATAAACGCGAAAACTGACCGTGATGGTCACACCGTGTTCTGAAGGTAAACATTAACCACAACGACAACATTCTTCCAATATCAATAACCACTCTTTTATATCTCTTCTCAAGCACAGTACGATGCCAAAAGCTCGCGTAACTCTCAAGCAAAAAACTCTGCACGACTTCGTCGAGGCTAGTTCACCCACACATCGTAATCGCACAGAGGCAGAGGCAGACCCATCGAGCAGCCCTGTTCAGCGGGCACCACGACGACGCAACGCAAAAGCCAAGGGTAAAGTACCGTTGAAACCCAAGTTTGCCTCATCACCTCGTAGGAATGACGAAGGAAGCGGATCGGATGGTGGTGGGAGCACTAGCAGCGATGTTGGTGCTATTGGATTCGAGCCCAAAGTAATCGCGGTGAGCTCCAGCTCGGACGAAGAAGACCTGGTCACATCACCTCGCAGGCCTCTTGCCTCGCAGAGAAAGGCTCGCAATAGGCTAGCAGAGAGTGCAGAAGGCAGTCCCATAGCCATCGAAAGTGACAGCGATGGTCCACAGCATGTCGGTGTGCCCGTCACTCGCAATAAGAATGGTTCTGCGACGGACAAACGTAGACATAATGCGATACAGGATAGTGACGAAGACGAGGACGAGGAGCCCCAGCCTCGCAGGCGTAAGCTCGTGAAGGGAGTCAGACCACCTACTCCTGAGGAGCACGACTCAGATCTCCTAGAAGAAGTAGACTCCAATAGTGAGTTGTTCAAATATCACATGAGGGAAGACTCGAACTTTAGCAGAAATCATCGAGAACCGCTTCCGCGCTCGTGGCAAGAAATCTGCATTTGAAAAGAACTTGGAAAGACTGAAACGTGAGGCCATAGTGTTCTGCTATATACGCGTGAACCTGGGTGCTGAGCATGCCACACAGAACGCAAATTGAAACAAACGAAAGCAACTCTTGAGTCTACAGCATCCGAGTCCGAAGAGAACGAGGAGTCTGAAGAGAACGATAAACCGTTCGCTGGTGCAAGGCCTCACACTGGCGACGACTCAGATGCCTCGGTATTTGAGGATGAAGGACTTAGTGGGTTCATTGAAGAGGACAGCGTGAATGCTATTGCCCCGGAGCTCCCTGCTGAGTTCAGCATGAATACGTATCAGGACCTCATGCACCACTTCAAGATAATCTGTCAGCTGTTCGTGCATCTCGCTGTGCAGGATCCAGAAGATCGGCAGTCCTTCATGGAACAGAGTCTGAAAGGTAATTGCATTGTTTATGGTTTGAAGACAGTATATGCTGAACATCATTAGACCAATACTTCTCTGTACCGTTGCAGATCGCGCGACGCAAACTGGACGGCATGAAGGACTCCAGTGTGACATCGTCCGTATGGAAGACGTCATTCAAGAAACCTCTAGAGACATATCCGGACTTTGAAACAATTCAGATGGACTTCGCCAGCCCAGGCTGTGATGCGTGCAATCTAGGAGGCAGGCTGTCGACGATCATTGGGAGGGTGAGCGGCGAGCCGTATGACAGGACTACTTTTGAGGTAAACGTTTTATCTACTGCAAGCTCCCATTGTCTTACGTCAGGTCCAGCCACTTGAATCCGACGAGCTTTCCAACAACAGTGAGGACGAGGATGAGGAAGATGAACCGAAAGTCAAGAAGGAGTTCAACTTGGGGCGATTCTGTGCTCGCCGGACCCGTGTTTTCCACAAATTTACACACTGGGAAGTAGGTCTTACTATTTATCTTTTGACCACTGTGGTCTCTCATCACGGTTTCACTTCGAAGTACGCTCTGTTCAAGTCGTTGTCACAAGAAGTCGAAGACCTCAAGAACAGATCCACGAAACGACGCGTCTTCGTACCTGTTGCCTTTGCGGGCGGTGCTAAACCACCAGACGACCTCTCTGACGCGGATGGAATCATGAATTGGCTCGATGAACGTGGAGTTATCAGTTCTGAGTGGCATAAGATCAAGGAAATGATGGACAACGCTACCAACTTGGAGGTTGCGTCCAAGCGTGGGGATGATGCCGATTGAAGGGGATAGGTTGAGGGTGGTCATAGCTGCTTTTTGTAACTTGTGATATCGTGCTTTTATCTACGCGAGATGATGACGCAATTCGTGCGTGAAAACGTTCTCCTGCACATTCTTGCTCTTGGGAACTTCTCTCACTTTAGATTCCTATACGCGCTTATGAAAGCGCTAAGTCTGCTTTCCTCGCCCGACGTGTTTGCTCGTCCTTTCACCCTCTCAGTTCCCATCGTCACACCAAGCTCTGATTTGAACATTAGCTCGATACAATACATGGCTTCAAAGTGGGAGCAAGGCTTTCTGTGCGCTTTCGAGTACTGAGTATCACCGGGCGCCTGAAACGCGCTCATGGACATGTACCATATTCGGGCGCGGGCCTCTCTAATACTCACCCGCAACCGTGACTATCACCATATAAGCCTGATCCCAGCTCTCGCTGAAAGGTAATATATCACACGTTGATATCACTATTGCAGCTGATGTGCAATCACCAGGAGACCTTGAGCCGTGACCATGGCAAGCTTGCGGATAGACACTGGATTAGCCAAGGAAGCTGGTGAACCAACACAAGAAATTCGCACACCCACCACACCCAGAACTAGGGAAAGAGTCATCAATACCACTAATGCTCTGCTACCTCATATACGCCGTGGAAACAGTGATAAATCACCTCTGGCCGCCAGTAATTCTGAGACTCTACAACTAACTCTGAAGGCTCGCCATGAATCCAAGAAGCTGCTTGCGACGTCATTGGACCGCTTACGAAGACGCCAAATGCCTCCGCCAGCCAATATAGAGCAAAATAATAGTCGCACTGAAGCCCCGCGTGGCCTCGGACAGGTCGTTAAATCGTTCTCAAACAGAGGGAGAATGGGTAGCGTGGACATCACTGCAGAAGGCGGTATACGTCGAAGCAAGACACTCATGGACGACAGCGACGATGAAGAAGCGGATAATGCTGCTTTCTACACGGACGAGACGTGTGATTATATGTTCCAACTACGGGACGTCTTAAAGGTATCATTATCTCGTGGCTGGGATGTATTTAGCCCTGAGTATGTCATGTCTGTCGGCCCATTATGTGATTAAATGTACTAATGTAAGTTGCAGTGACTCGACGGACGGGCCACTGCGTCAGGACTCCTCCTCTTCCGATAGGCGTTGGCGTCGAAGACGAACAGCATCTCAGCTCATGCGGAGCTCGAGGTCTCGCTCTCGTTCAGCATCCCCAAGCCGAGATGCCCCTCCGCAACGCATGGAACTATGGGACGAATGCCTAGCGATCCTAACCTCCGTCATTGAGGAAGATTGTCGATTTGAAGTACGCTATCCTCGACCTATGCGGCCTGCGAATGCGTTGCAGGCTGTCACTCTTGACGTTGCCCAACTTCTCCTCTATACTCGCAGATATGATCCACGTTCCGCTGTTCAAGTTGGTTTTGTGGTCCTTCCCGCGTTTAAGACGTTCAAATCGGACTTGTACACACGTCTGATTGCGTTTTTCGACGAGGGTGTCATCGGATGGATGCTTCACGAATTGGATAAGGTGCAAGGCAAAGGACTACCTGCTCAGGCCGACGAAGCTGCCGGTACGTACGTGCGGGCTCATGACCAGCGAATACTCTAACTTCATAGAGTTTCTTAGATCCCACGGAGACAAATCCTATAGTAGCTATCACGGTTGACGAGGTTGCCGATGATTCGCCTATTACTGGCGAGAAGTGGCGAAAATGGTCTTTGGCTGGTTCAGAGGACTCCGGTATCAGGCCTGCGAACGCGCCACATCAAGACCTTGCTGTATACCATCTAACATCACTCATTCAGCCTGTTCTTGGAGCCATCTTTGAGCACGTTGAAATCCTGACACCGAGCATAGCGACTACACAGCGCTTCAATAGGTTCTTCGACCACCTACTCCAGCGCAAACCAGATACTTACTTGGACCTAATGGGCATAGCTGCCTACGACACGTCAAAAGCAAGGTTCGTTGCGGTGAGCCTTCTGGCAACCTACTGGCCGAAGGCTGTTGGCCACGCAGTCATCAGCAAGCCCATTACCATCTCTCGCCCCTCAGACCCTACTAGAGCAGACGGCCCACGTGCCAGCATAAGTCGTATCAAGTACTCCCAAGAGCACCCCTACGATCACCAATTTGTCCCTTGGCAATTCCGTCTACCGTCCATGCCCACGATGTTCGAGACCTTCGCACCGAACCGCTGCAGAGTCTGCTCGGATTCGATAGAAGGATTTGGTCTTCTATGCCCTTTCTGCATGTGCGCTGTCCACTTTGACTGTTACGACTATCCTCAGGGAAGCGTACTTACTGAATACTCGCTTCAGTCCGATCCAGAAATGCGGAAAGTTGCCATCCACAGGTTTAGCCATGTCCTTTCTCACAGGCAAGGTCAGACTGCGCATACGATTCGCAAGGACCAACACGAATTTCGAGCAGTCAACATATTCAACCTCTCCCTCTGCTTCATCTGTCACAAGCCATTGTGGGGGAACGTGTCGCAGGGTATGAAGTGCGGTGCATGCGACCACTTCGCCCACACCCCCTGTCTTGCCAACGCTGATCCCGTCGATATGGGGAGATGCCGCTCAGGTGTCGTCGACTCTTCCTCCGTGACGATCTCGTATTCCACCCTACGCAGTAGCTTTGCAGAGTACTACCGCGACATGCTATTATCGGAGAACGACCTCCCAGGAAAGTCTTACGAAGAGCTGTCGATTCTCTACGCAGTCCTATGGACACAGTTACACATATTGGAGAATGGTGTTGCACTGGGTTCTATCCATCTGGAAGGGACTGGTGATGAAGAAAAGACTCTGGAGGGGTTTGAGCTGCACTACATCGTCAAGCTCCTAGAAGCATACTTGACATCTCGGCCTCTACACGTTTCGGTGGGACTGCATGACTACTTGGTCGAAAACAAGCTACGTGCAGCAGACTGTTGTTTCTTCTTCGACTGGAACACTTTGGCGTTTGTTGCGAGCATAGCAAAGTCGCCTCAGACTCCCGATGACGAGGAATCAGAGTCCTCGGCGTTGCTCACAGTGGGTCAAATCACATCAATGCCTGGAGACGAGCCGCAGGAAGCGTCACACACCTATGAGATCATGACATTGGCCCATCTTCGAGATCGACTGGGAGCAGCAGTCCACGTTACCTCTGATCGTGCAGCGGAACTGCTGCTAATGCATATGCACCACCTGGGGTTACTTAACCGTTGCGATTTCGGAGGGGCTCTCTTCGCAGACGGGTTCTCTGGTCGGCAGGCTGAATGCTGCTTCCCACTTCCATTCGGCTTCGACGTGAGTGTCGAGGTGGAGACTTTGGTTTGTACCATTGAGTCGTGTCTCAAAGATATCGACATCTCTGTCAATGAGATAGGATTCCTTCTCCTCGTTAGACGGTTCTGGCCAAATGGAATGCTACTGGGATACACCTTCCGCAGACTTTCCAGGACCATTATTCGGTGGATACTTTCTGAGGTAGGATATCACCTATTTCGTGTCGTCGCATAGTGATATTTACTTATGTTACACACATAGGACACCAATTTGGCCATCATTTTGAGGGACTACGTTGCTCGAGGACGAAACCTACCCGGAGTGCGCTCTGGCGAACCCCAAGCCTGGCCCATAGAATCTCAGTCAAGACCTCACGCAACGCCAGCTGCAAGTAATGGAGGTGACTATGTTGCAGGAAGACGTGCATTGTTGCAGCGTTATGCTGCGCCGTGGATGCTAGCTTTACACGATCTTGACATCGATGCATATGGTAAGCTCGTGTTTGAGCTGGCGTGCGAGCACGCGGAAGAGGCCAGCTTCCACGACGACTATTTTCTTGGGTCCGGCGGGAGAACATCCGTAAGGACATTTCCCACCACCGGTAACATGCTTACTCATGGAATGACACCCTCAGAAATCTAGCAACATATCAGACCTCATACTGAAAATCATCATCAAGCTATCTCAAGCATCTCTGGGCTTCACTGTGTTCGATGACCTCTTTGAGGCATGGTTAGAACATGTGCAAGATGACGATTTCTGTCAGGTAGGATATCTACATTTGCATAAGTGCGAGGGTTACTTACCATGGATGTAGCCGATAGCATCTCTCCCGCGTCTCTTCACGAGAGAGGACGGTTCCCAGCGGTCCAGTATAATTACGGACTCTCGCTTGACCATGGGAGATCTTTCCGTCTTGGGTAACATCAACCCCCTGCAAAAGCTTATCACCATAGCTTTTGCAAACGCCGAGGGCTTTCGCAGGGGACTATCATGGCTCTGCCTGTTTGCATCGTCCGGGGTTGATATACCGCTTGCAACATTCCTTGATTTCGCCACGAAGGCTGCTCGTTTTCAGATGAATCTGAAGGAGTGCACGACCCTCATCACAGCTGCGCTCTACTCAACTTGGTTGAGGTCCATCGGCCGCCATGAACTGCAAGCCATGGTTGCCACTTTACTCACACACTTAGAGCTTCAGATAGTACAGAACGTGCAGTCTGGCGAAGCTTTCGAGGATACGTGAGTACGATTCTGCTCGCAGGATATGTGTATTGACGAGCTCCATCAGGTTGCGCTTCATCCGTCTCTGCCTTGCGGTATGTTTGCTGCTGTATGGGTGTGAAAGACAGTATCTCCTCTCCCACGAGATGATTCTACAGGAAGAGATCAAGAATCTACCGTCGAGGTATGGATCATCTACATACCTGTATTGCTACATTATCCTCATGCTTTGCAGACGGAAGTCTGGTACACGCGCCTCTGCCATCTCAGACCCTGTTATCATCGATGCGAGAATCATGACCAACCTCACATCTCTGCTTAAACAAGACCAGGACGAGCTAGCGAAGCACATCGTTCAATTTTTGCATGCATTCGTATTCGAGGCATCGCTGGTCGAGTCATACGAGGCCGACAACTTCATACTGCGTAACAGCGACACATTGGCTGCTTGGTAAGTTGTCCTTGTTTCCATGTAATACCTATTAACGATCTACATGTAGTGTCTGGGAATCATACGCTATACAGATCCCGAAGCTGTCTTCAATACGGGCGTCATTGTTGGTTCGTGTATTGGCTGTGGATGCCCAACCATTTCACAGGCTCCTCGACGACACGCTTCGAACTCAGCCAGATTGGGAGACTAGGTACTACTGATTATGTTCGTTCCCCATATCTGCGGCTCATTTCTACATAGGATGCATGGTGCATTGCGGCTTTTTCGGATGATTCTCGATGTGATCAACCCTGCGTTTAACGTTGAGGACCATCAATGGAGACCTAGTGTAATTGATATTTTCCTTGCGTTCTTCACGTTAATCTGGCAAGATGAAAAGGTAAGCTCATATTCTTGATATGGGCACCCGATGATTACCTTTCGACGTTCATTATTAGGAAGAGGTTCGTGTAGCTGTCGATGCATGGGCACAAACCTTGCTGCCTGCACATGTGGCAGCTATCGCGCAGTGCTGGAACGAAGCTCTGGGGAAAGCTCCTATAACCGAGCGCCTTAGACTTGTCAACTTTCTGTTACACCTCCGTAACAATTTTCCGAAGTGGAGAGGTACAGTACACCATCGGTATTTTATTGTGTTTGCTGACGATTTGCAGTCCTCGAATGGGAGACGATCATGGAAACATTACGGGAGAACGACTTCCTCCGTAAGAACGGGGATGATGAGGAAGGAGCAGCCGGGGCTCATTTGGTAAATATTGGTTTTTTGGAGAAGTGAAACTACCTATATCTAACACTATACAGTCGTTTTATGGTTTGCCCTCCGCTGACGCCGATGCAAGCTCTTCCAGCACGGATCCGGAACATGCACTATTGAGTGTGAGGAAAACACACTCAGTCTTGTCCCAGATACTGAAAGTTTGGCTAGGTCACCCTCGTGTCCTTAGGTCTGCGGATGATTGCCGATGGCATTGAAGTCGATGTTTTTTCTCTTCTAAGGTTAAAGGAGCAGGTCCTTGGTGTGACTGGCTTCCAAAACGTAACTTTGATTCCCTCCGCCACTGGCCACACCTTCCATGTGCAATTTGGTGGCATCAGAACAGTGTCCCGCTGGGCAGACCCCTGCATTGCCGACTTGATGGTGGTCTTGGATTCGTCTCAGCCGTATACAATATCTTGCGCGGAGATGGGAGGCCCTTTCATTGGCGATGATGCCCCGTGGTCGCTACTCATTGGATCACCGTTCATCGACGTGGTACTCGGCATCTTTATCAATGCAACAAGCCTCACCTCGCTCGCACCTCTTACCTTGAAGAATCTATTGCAGTGTCACATGATCATTGTGCAGAAGCACGACTTCGAGAGCAAACCGCTGAAGCACCTCCAAGCGGATCTACGTGAATCTGCCCGTCGGCTTCTGGCATTGGTTGTGGATCGTCAACAGCTGAGCTTGGAGCAGCGTCAGCTGGCACTTTCGGCAATTCGCCTGTTCACAACGCGCTGGCCCAATATCATTGGCACATTGATCTTGTATGTCTTCATGTTCTCGTTTCGTCTGGGTCGAAAAAGACTGAATGGGCTCACAGCGAAGTTGTAGAAGAATTAGCAAAGATGCTGGTAGCAATGGGCTACAAACAACATCCTGATGACGCGCTAGTAGTCCAAGAACGAGTCTTTTTGGGTGAAATCATGAACACGTAAGGCGCGCTTCGCCAAATATTGCTCATACACTGAACCCTTTGTATTATAGATTTTACGGCCGGGGGATGCTTCAGACGTTGTTTAAGGTGTGTACGTAGCTCTTTTTATGGCGTCTAAGTTACTAATGTCACGTAGAAACCTTTGGACGACGGTTTCTTCGAGGTCCTCCGTTGGATTCTAGAATCATCCTCTCGTACAATCACCACAGGCCCGTGGGTTGGTAGCCTTCCCGAAGTGTTGTTGCACGACACTCTCTCCCGATTGAACAACGGCGACTTGAATCCCGTCAGTGTTCTGTTCACAAATGTCAGCAAATACTGCGACATTGTGCACCATACTGGGTTTACTGCCCCTCTTTTCCAGTGTACGTGTGACTTTCTTCAGCTATAGCTTCTCTGACCAATCGTATCCAGTTGTCGGATTGTCATTGACTTCTATCGCCCAAAGGGTTGTCGATGCTACCGGCGACATCGTCAACTTTAGCCCATTGATAATGCTCTGCGCTACTCTTATACAACACAATAAAGCCCAGAGTCGGGTGAGTCATCATCCCATCTATAATGGAAAGTCAGCTCAGATGAACTACTGTCGCAGGATTTCCTACCATACACGGAGACTCTACTACGCGTTGTAGTGACGAAGGCAGGTATTGACGAGCCTAGTATATGTCGCTTGCTCCATATTGCCGGCTCGTTGTTCCGCAAAATCGAACCTCGGGAGCAAGCATTTCTCTCTAATCATGTGCTGGTGACCTTTTTGCATACCGTGGCTGAAGCACTGTCTGGAAAGCTGCGTATTGCGCCGTCGACTTTGGCGGCATCAGTGCAGGTGAGTTCTCGTGTGAAACAACGGCTGCATTAGAAGTGACGATGTAAACAGGCTATCACAACAAGCATTAGCCCGACCTGTATCTCCATAGAGAGATTCGTCATCTTTGCGGAGGATGGGATGCAATACCTATGGAATTACAGCACAGCGAACCCCATGTATCAGGATTTCGTAGCATGCCAAGGTGTAGCGAATCTTGTGCTTCATGCAGCTTCGCACCGACCACAGCTCGTCGAAATTCTTTGCGTGAGTATGACCCTCCCACCTACGAGGCACTTCATACTGATTGTTCGTGTTTAGCAACAAGGATCGCTGGATATCAGGACCTGGAACCTGATTATTCTGGCGGCCATTCGTCGAAATAACGGATCGACCAAGCAGCTACTCAGCCAGTTCCGAAGCTTCACTCGGGTATATCACGCATCGCTGAACCAAGCGGATGTCGCCATTAGCAGGGCGTATATAGCTGTGAAGCTTTGGATCCTAGCTGTAAAATTATCGGCGGCATCTGACGACGAGGACGCGAATGAACTTCCTGAACAGACCGATGTCGAGAATACTACAATGATAATGGTCTGGAGCGAGCTGTGGCCGCCATTGGAAGCTGTTGTGACATCTCTGGAGCAACACGGCTCGTCTTCTAATCTACTGGTACGCACTTGATTTTGGTGGTGACCAGATATCCTTTATTGAGAATCAATTGCAGGCCTTGACGCTAGGCTCGATAGCCGATCTTATTCTCTTCGTTCATCAGACGCAGACGGTAATATCTCTTGAGCGCACATCTCACATAGAGATTCTTCATCGCCTTCGAAAGACGGCTCGACTAGTTCCCAAGGTTAGTGAACAATCTTAGCATGTCTGTGATTGGTTTTCTCACTTCTCCGTAGATCAACCGTGTTTTACAGGCCATGTCAGCACCACCCGTCGAGGCTACCCTCGACTCACGTGTCTCTCAAATCGCGGCGGAGCTGGAAGCCGAGGAGAAACTCGAAGTCGCGAAATGGCAGGAAAACGCGAGGGCTACTTCGGACAGAGGTCGAAGGACCGCCAGCTAGTCAATTCCAACCCATCGGATGAACCCAAGCTTCCCACTAACGTAGCTTGGACGCAGTCGTATATCACTTACACAGCGATGGACAACTTTCATGCTCCTTGGACATTCGCTACATGTATATTCTTGCACATACTTAATTTATTCTGCGATACAGTACAGAGAAGCAACGCACCTAACAGATGACTTTCGCTCGATACACACAACGGAAACAACAATGTATAAATCAAAATAAATTACTTGACAAACACTCCAATCTGTCCGTGTCCAGCACTACCGTTCTGACCAGGAATGTAAGTTCTTGCAGTGACATCGAAGCGACCGCATGCTACGAAAGTAAGGGGTATCTCAATCTCATACGAGTCACCCGCATCTATATGACCGATGGATATCCCTGATAGCACGCCCTCGTATAGAACATGTTCGGGAGGGGTGACGGAGACGTCCAAGACAAGCGTGAATCGCTTGGCTGAGCAGATACAGATAAGTACATCGCATAACGTGAGGAGACACTTTCACTCACGAGACTGGTTCGTTATCCTGGCGTGGAGATATACGAACTCGTTTGAGGGTGGGAAGAATGAACCAGCGGTGTTGTTGACGATGGCCAGCTTCTTATCGTTGTCATACGTGTGCAACGATAGCTGTATGCGAATATTTTCGACTTGCAGCACGTCAAGCATGGGCAGAGTGAGTCGTTGTTGACGGAGTGACAGATCTCCGTGCCGCGAGCCGCCG
>JAXQGN010000813.1:0-14111 GCA_037039805.1 Irpex sp. M6601 | reverse complement strand
GATAGGCTGGCCGAACGTGTACCGGGCCACCGCGTCGTGACGCAGGGTATCGCGATAACACGACCCCCCGCAGCGACAATGGATCTCGCGCACCTCGTCGCCAGCACGCAAGTCGTCACGTACCATCTCAGCACAGTCGCTCCAGGTCTCTGTTCCCCGGTATGACCATGTTTTGTAATTTGTCCGCCGCTGACCCTTCGTTTAGGCACTCCTGACTCAATTATACGGCTCAGTGGTTACGTTCGAGCAAGTCTCAACGTCGATGTTTCGGAATTCATCATGGACACCGCCAACCGCACGCCTACGATAGGAGGTCGTCGTGTTGTCGTTGTAAGCCGGAAACCGGCAGTGGTTGAAGATTTCCTACGTAAGTCCATTTCTTTTTTCACACTAGTATCAGTATTCAAACTGACAGTTACCTCAGAGCCCCCATCCAGCCCTGACTACCCCAGAAACAAACCCGCCACCCCAACACCTGCAGCTCGCAGCTTTGGTACTGCAACCTCGGAAGTCCTGAGCTACATTGAGACTGCCCACCGTGCCCCTAACCCCGACGGTCCCGGCGCAGTGTTCGCGCGCATTGACAGGGAATGCGATCTATCTCCCCGTATTCCACACCCGGTGCTGATTCCGACTCGTCAAACTGACCCGACCCTGCAAAGCGTTGATGACCCCTTTGTCTGTTCCAGCCCGTCAGTCTTTGGGGGCTCGCACCCCCAGGCCGAGACTGCATCCCTGGGGCCACCATTCTCTGTTGCCCCTAGACTTCCTTCAACGCCCCGACTCTCCTCTCGCAAGCGGGCGAAGAGCGCCTTCTCTGCGCCGCGACCATCGCCCTCGTCCTCTAGAGGCTGGAGTCCGCCGCGTGGCTCGGTCTCGGTTCCACCTGACGTGTCACCCTCGTCACCCCCGTTCTGGTCCGACTGGTCGGCGGACACTTTCCGCAGCCAGACAATGCGAGAATGTAAGTATATTAATTCTTACCATGATATTCGCTGACAGTATTTCTAGATTTGGTCGATAGTTATGGCTATGAATCCGATCACGAGGATCATGTCTATCGGAAAAGGGCGTGGTATGTCGTTATCGCGGGCAAGGGACATACCGGTGTGTACTCACATTGGTAAGTCAACTCGTCTGTATCTTGAATGTCTCATTACTAATCCATATCAGGTTGGGGGTTGCTGCCCTTACTCAGTGTGTGACGGGTGCTAAGCACAAGGGCTGCCGCTCTAAAAAAGAGGCCCTCAATAGGTACTATGCGGCACTGGCGCAGGGTGAGGTTGAGGTGATCATCGTGGATTAGAATATTATATATGCAATGTTGTTCGTCGCTGAAGTGTGCTCTTTAATATGGATACTTTGCTCCCGGTCGACTGCAGTGAAGCGAAAGCTATTCAAATCACAAGCTTGATTGAGTAAAATGACAACGCCCAAATGACTTGATTAATACATAAGTCCCTGCCTATTTCGGTACTTGCTTGCATGCTCAACCTTCTGACGCCATCAAATCGTGTGATTGTCGTGCGAGCAATCCTCGTTGATGCCTTTCCACCTGCGGTCGTCGTTACCAACGATGAGGGCACTATGATTCTATTCTCCCTCATCTACTTCGATTCTCCTCATCGCTTTCTATACTATAGGACATCTCTACATATAGATTACAAACACCATATTCGCGTACCTATAAACCCGCTGGATCTGGATCTGGGTCCTGGATCTTGTGTAGCCACAAAGGTAAATACTTTCCTGCAGGATTACGGACGCTACATCCTCTAATAAACGTGTTAATAGAGCTTACAACTTACTTACACTACTTCTGTAGCACTATATTACGTGCTGGAATTGCACGAATGGTGATATGCACTGGGTATGCTGGGCACTAGAGAAGGTGGCCTCACACTCATTGGAGCATATAATAAATACTTTAGATAGTCAATACCAGTGCAATATGAATCCTTATCATTGACGTATTGTTCGATCACTAAGGTATCCGCGGTAACCTCTTCGGATAGATGTGTTCCTGCTCCCCTCATCCGAGTGAAAAGCGCCTCGCCATAAACAGAGAACTTACTGCGTGCACAAGATAACCTCGAATTTGCTGAGATAGTACCTATATACAGTAGTTCGCCAATTGTTACGACCTCCGGTGTTCAGTACATGACTCTAGAACACGTGCAACAGTGATCAGTGTCCAGGCTGTACCGAAACTCATGAATTACCCTATCTAAGTGAGTACACTGTGAAGGGAGCTAAAGTACATATCGGAGCGTATTTTACACATACAATAACATACTAACAGAACTTTACCGCAACCGGATTGAAGTTCTGTAGCCCTGGATACAGCCAAATGTCGCTGGAGGGAAGTCGCAGTGCGTAAGGAATTGCACTTCACTTCACATCTGCAAACTGCTCCCTGCACGGTATCCGACATATCTGACGTCGTAGGACATCAATCGGCTCGCGGTAAAGTGCCAGCATCCCATTATTATATGTGTAGAACATGCTCCAATACATAGTTTATCCTCCCTCGCAGTGTACTCACTTATATCAGGTAATACACGGTTTTTGGCAGAGTCTGGGCGCACTGATCACTGTTGTACACACTCTAGCATCATATACAGAGAGAAGGGGGGGGGGCGTAAAAATTTGTACACTACTGTATGTGAGCTCTATCTATTTGACTGCATTGCTATTTTGTGCGCGCCGCAAGTTCCCTATTGAGGGGAAGGCGCTTTTGATGTAGATGAGGGGAGCAGGAGCACATCTACTCTGAAGACGTTTCTGCAGCTACCGTCATCATTGAGCGGTATATTACTGACAAGTACATGTATGAGACTAGTATCCGATACGTGGAATATTTATTATGAGTCTCAATAAGTGTGTGATAACTTTCGTCTAGCAGTCGGCATACACAGTGCATAGGACTTTTTCTATGGCCCCGCCACCAAGGACAACGTTTCCTACATAGATAAACCCCATTGTTTATGCTAGTAGTCAAGTTGTTTATGAGTTTATGGAATTACTACTTGCACGAAAGCGTGTTTACAGATATGGCCCTACCAGATCTGGCCTTTACATACAGATCCTGCATACCCACAGGCAAGCAAACATAATATCCGTGATCTACGTCTATAATTATCCAATGGTACAAAAAATTACGGAGATAATTGGAGTGAAAGAGAAGAGACAGCACTGGGATGTCCACATCGTCGGGAACAGCGAGGACGGGTGCGGAAGCGTCACTGAGCATGTGCGGCACGACGATCAAGCTAGTCGCATGGGCGGGGCTGGCGGGACTTGATGGTCGGGGATCTCGGCGAGTAAATAATCTCGAATTAAAGATGCAGAGACGGCGTGGGAATGAAATGCCATTGGCTTAGGACGCGCGCTCGACTCTCAGATATCAACTATCAATGCATCAACCTTCACGACACTCTCTCCCATCACCCTCATCTTCTATGTATATGTTTGATGATGCTCAAGTTCGATTTGAGGCCAGCGACGAGCATGCGTAGTAAGTTTTGTCTGGCCTTACTTCGTAGTTATCTGATCGCATCTGCATTCTCCCACTTTTCTCCCGCCTCTCTCTCGTCTCGTCTCCCTGTTCTCTCGCTATGCCATGTCCTCATCACAACCTCAGCCCACGTCCAGGAAGCAGGGCACCTCGAAGGGCCGACCCCGACGGAAGAATGGCAAGTTCAACACGATTGGCTCCCCTGAGCCAGAGATCGAGCAGCAACGTGCCCAGCATGGCAAGCGAGCTACAGTATCAACTCTCCTAATTGCAAGCTCGTCCCGGGGTCGTCTCGCTGCCGTTCATCGGAACGTAACTGCAGTAGACCTGTTGCAGGGCGAAGTGGTCACTCCTGTGGAGGAGCCAGTTAACCAGCCAATAGAAGCTCGTCCACACCGCCAGGCGCGACGTGCCGTTGTACGTCTTTAGATCTATTTCTGTAGTTAATCTAACGCATGCTCGTTAGGACAACCTCAGTGACTGGCTGCCGTTACGCACCCAGTATTTGGACGAACTGCTGCGACACGACGGACATGGGCAGGACACCACATCGCCATCGCTCAAGTGTACTCCATGCGAACTCCAAGGCCGTAGTACCGCTGGAGAGTTTAGGTGCATTGACTGTGACGGGGGTGAGCTGATGTGCAAGTCGTGTATGGTAGACGAACATCGTGTGCGTAGTCTTCACGCGATCGAGGTACGTTGTCGTTATCTTTCACACGATCAACTTTGGCTAATTAACTCCCTAGCGGTGGAACAACAAGTGATTCGATCGTACATCCCTGCGCACGCTTGGCCACATTGTACACCTCGGCCACGACGGCCGGCAGTGTCCTCATCCCGGTAGATTCAAGACGGAGTTCGTTGTAGGCCACATCAGCGGCTTCCATGAAGTCGATATCCAGTTTTGCGCGTGCCTAACTCACGAAGGCACTGTTACTCCCTAACGGGGGCAGCTTATGCGATACGGATGCTTCCCCGCTTTCCATCAACGGACGACAACCGCCTTCGCGTTCCGTGCACTGGATTTTTTCCATGAGCTAACCCTTCATGGGAAGACAAGCCTTCATGATTACTGTAGTGATATGACCTAAAGTTCAGTCACACGTCACACCAGCCTTGAACTGAACTTCAAGTCACACGTCACACGGCCCTCTGAACATCCTGGGCGTAGGTGTGACATAGGCGCTAAACTTTCTAAGCGGGCTGACGCCCGCTGAACATTGAACTTGAGCTTCATGTCACACCCACCCCGAGGCTCTGAACATCGAAAAGTTCTGAACTTCAGGCGTCACACGTTACACCGCATGAACTTTAGGTCATATCACTACAGTATCACAAGACCCTCTCCCGTATCACGGATAACTCGGGGACACGCGTGACGATTGTAAGTTTGATCATCACTTGTGCGCGACTCTGCTGCTTACTAACGAGCTACGTACGATCGTTACAAGCAGCTGGCGGTGGTGATGCGTATGTGGCGCAACCTTCTGCTTCTCAAAAGGAGTGGTCGTGGCCACGATCCGAAAGGCATCGAGAACACAAAGGAGGTTGAGTGCGCGGTAGAGTGTCCCGCCTGCCCTCATCCCGGGAGAAATCTGCCAACGGACTGGGCTCAAGCCCCGCCTGAGACTGCGTAAGTTAGCGACTACATATGCCACATCGCTCAAGCTAATCTGTGATAGGTGGCTATATGTTCTCTACCTCATGCTCGATGCAAATTTCCGTCTCAAGCTCAAGGACCGAGGCTTCAAGGACATGGAGCTAGCTCCTGGCTGGGCATACTTTGTCGAAGTATAGCCAATTCATCGCGGGCATGGGAACAGGAGGTAAGTATCGTTTTTTGAACGGTTCTGCGGGCTAAGTTTCTAATACGCTGTTGAAGGCTAGCACGTGTTCGGCCGAGCACAAAGCTATCCGAAACGCCAACGTCCCGCATGGCGGGTATATAGTATCCGGTACTGCAGCGTGCCTGTGTAACCGACATACGCTCGTCCGCGGGAATGGCCTTGCAGATTTACAAAAGGGCGAAAAGTAAGCTTACTTTGCTGTCAAGGTGCTGTCTCCTAACAAGTGTCATCACTTACAGGTATTGCACAATGGACTACGTGCTTCTATATTCTTTGCAGGGCGCCTCTGTGGACATCTTTCTCACGTACGACATAGCATGTCAATACTCGAAGAATTTTGCCAAGCGTGTCGCCGAATTCCCTCCCTCCATGCGTCTCAACCAGGCCATCATTGATGCGATCAAGTGGGCCATTCCCAAGAAACATTGGCGTGTACATGGAGAGGCGAACCACTCGCAATGCTCTCTCAACTACTTACCATGTTCTGGCCGCACGTATGGTGAAGGTGTCGAGACTGGGTGGGCGCACATGAATCCAGTCTCAATGAGCACAAAGGAGATGGCTCCAGCTGCTCGGCGCGAGGTCGTCAACGACCGTTGGGGTTCCTGGAACTGGCAAAAGATTTTCGGCTTTGGTAAGTATTAGACTCCTCGCCGGCACCTGATACTGAGTTTAAACAGGTGTTCTATTGCTTCGACGACTACGTGAAGCATGCAAGATGGCAACGAAGCAAGAAGCCCCATCTTCGAAGAGTTCTCGACAACCTTCACGGACACCCAGATCTCGAAGCGGAAGACGGTCATCGAGCGCTGGGACGCGGACCCGTACACGAGCCCCGTTCCGTTTGTCGAGCGGGCAACATGTAAGAATATACGTACCCTTTGTTTGCTTGATACTGATACTTGTATGTTTTAGCCATGACTCTCGCGGACATCAGACTCAAGCTCGCAAACGAGGAAGCGGCCGATGCAGCTTCCGGTATACCCTCTCCACATGAAGTTACCGCCTCCGCCTTCCTACAGATAGGACTCGACCTTGAAGACACCCAGTCAGTGTACACCTATATACGCATGCCGACGGTCTAACACATTTACAGGCGTACACTACGGCTACGTGCGAAGGTGAAGCAATCCGTGGCTGAACAGGCGAGACTACAGACCAAGGGCAACTCGCTCGTGAATCGTATTGAGGCCTGGCGCAAGATTCAAGAGGTATACATGCCATCGGTCGGACCTTTGCTGGCTGCGTGGAAGGCTAGCAACAAATACGAGAGCAATGACGACGCCGACGCCGGGGATGCCCACGGGGATGGTGATGGCGGCAACGGCGATGACGATAACCTCGCTCGTGTTCACGCTGAGGACATTCCTCTTTTCCTTCCCTCGGCCCTTTCTGTGCGGCTTCTCAACGATCGCTCTTTATTGGCCCTTGGTGAGAAAGAAGGTCGCCTTCGGGTTGCTATCGCAGATGACGCGCTCGCGAGCATCCGACGTCTGCGCCGCACTATGGCCGGAGTGACCCAATTTAAGCAGCTGAACGTCTCGGGCACTGGTCAGAAGCCCAACACACGGATTCGCAATCTCTATGACAAGTTCAAGGATAAAACACACGTCGCTGCGATGCGGTACCGGGCTGCATATTCGGTCTTGCCCGTCCTTCAGCCCAATGGGGAATGGTCCGCGCGGTTGAGACCTCTTGCGGACAAGGATATCAGGGGGCCTGGAGACAATGATGACAGCCGTCCACTCGGTCAAGGTCACCGCGAGGTGTCGTGGATATGGCGAGTTGCTAGGCAGGCAAGTACAGGCAATAACGAGGACGAGGAAGTGGACGAGTGCATGCGGATCGATGGATGAAGACCCGCGCTCGTGCGCGACGGTGGCACGAGGAAGTTCAACTTCTTCAAGAGGAGATGCGCCGTGTCCTGGTCTTCTTCGAATGGAAGGCCACCTGGTGGCGTGACTTGGAATGCCAACGCCACGCAGGACTCTCCACCGCGCTTTGTGTTAGTCTTGCCGCCTGTGCTGAAAAGCAAGCACGTATGTATGAAGCCCTCGCATCGAAGTTCCAGAACATGTGGGTGCCCTTTCTCATGGTTCAACAACTTCGCGCGCAGTGGGTCGCCGAGCGAGCTCGCATGCAAGACGTCGACAATCCCAATCAGCCTGAAGGTGAGCAGGCCGCTGCACCCGCTACGATTCCAGTGGCAGCTGAGGAGGTTGAAGAGGGCTCGAGTGCATCAGATGAAGAAATAGTTTGATTGTAGAATGTGTACTGTATTAGTTTTTCTCTTGTATCCGCTTTACTGTAACTTCGATAGTCATTGCTGTGCCATCAGAGTGCCACAAGGGTTCAACATCCCAATTTGGAATGACCATAAATGGTAACGCTCCAGCTGACTTCGCATGCAATATTCAATGTTGGAGTTCAGCAAGAACGGCCGTCACAAGTTCCTGGGCATGGACTACAACATCCCTAGATGGCCAGTACAAGTTCTTCGGCATGCACTACAGTACACCTAGACGGCTACTACAAGCCCTTGGATGATTATTACAAGGCCGTGGACGACCATTACTTACAAGCTCCTAGGTATGTACTACAATGCCTAGACGAACGTTACAAGTTCTCGGTATACACTACAATACGCCTACGCGACAGCTACAATGCCATGGGCATGTACTACAACGTCCTTAGACGGACGCTACAAGCTTCTCGGTGCACACTACAATACCCCTAGACGACCACTACAAGCCTTTAGACGACCTTGAACGACCATCACAAGGTCCTAGGTATGTACTACAATGTCCCTAGACGATCGCTACAAGTTGATCAGTACGCACTACAGTACCCTTAGACGACCGCTACAAGGCCATGGGCATGTATTACAATGTCCCTAGACCGACGCCACAAGCTCCTCGGTACGTACTACAATCCCCCTAGGGCCCTCTACAAGGCCCTGGACGAACATTACAAGCTGCTCAGACGCACCACGCACCACAGTTCTCCTAGACGACCGCTACAAGCCCTCGGATAACTATTACAAGGCCTTGGACAACCATTACAAGGTTCTAGGTATGTACTACAATGTCCCTAGACGACCACTACAAGCTGCTCAGTACGCACTACAATACTCATAGACGACCGCTACAATACCCCCGGCACCTTCACTACAAGCCCCTGGATAACGACTACAAGCCCCCGGACGAAGACGACAAGCCCCTGGACAACAACTACAAGCTCTCGGACGACGATTGCAAGCCCCATTGAAGTACGCTACAAGGCCCTGGACGTCTACTACAAATATCTAGGCATGCTCTACAATACTTACTACAATGCTCTAGACACACACTACAATCCTCACTAACGCGTGCTACGACAATATGGGCATTGTATTACAACCATAGTAGGCAGAGGGTGTATCTACAAAGACCAGGACTAATGTCACAGTTTACGTGGACAACAGTCCAGGATTGTACTACAATCCTGTCTACTACTACTACTTGTAGATACCGAAGCAGGTGTTTAGCGGCTGCCCAGTGTGCGTGCCCATAGCTCGACATGAACTTCGCGAGGTCCCGCACGGCGTATGTCGAGCTTTGCGACACTGCTTCGACGGACGAGGAATTCTCAATGCAAGTTGAATTCACTGTGTCTACAACCATCTGGCACGATGCTCAGACTCTACTACGCTGCGTAACATTGCAACCAGCTCATCGCCGGCAACCAGTACTCATATATTCGTTTTGATTTTGATGAAACTTAATCGCTCGCTGCTATTCTACCTAGGCACGCACACATTGTTTACCGTTTTCCCTACTGCTCGTGCATGAGGACCTGCAGCGCGAATCCGATCCATAGATATATGGTTACAGACATTTTCTTTGAAGTGATGGAATTACTTTTTGTTTATGTGCTCTTGCGGAAGAGGAGTGGGTTTTCTTGCTGATTCCACCTCCAAATCAACAGTACTAGCGCACGCGCAGTGTTCGTAAACGCCAATTGTTACGAACGCCAGCTTTTCTCCTCTCTCTCACCTTCGAATATTACGAGGGTGGCCATGCATGTAGTATACTACTAGATCATCATGAATGTGAAAAACTGCACTTTCTGAACTCCCTCAACTTCACGAGAGGGAATGACTGAAATTCTGCGCAGATAGGCCATGATCATCCAAGATCTGAAGTGATGCAGGGTGTTTCAAGGAAAAGAATGTATGATGAGAATGTTTAGTACGTTGATACTGACTTGAATGTCGTACACGATTTGCCCTATATCCTTCCATGGGTCGCAATTCCTCTCTATAAATGCTGAATAGAACATATGTTATACGATATATGTGACGCTCGTGACCCATGTACTTGTTATTGGTATTCATCCCCTCTCTGTTGAGGAAAACGGAAGGCGCTGAAAAGTTACGAACACTATACGTACGATAGTAGTAGTGTTGTCCACGACTCGAGACGACTCGCGAGCCGTTGATGGATAACCTATATCGCTTGTCATTAGACAATCAGTGGGTTTCTTCTCGCATCAGTCCATTTATGTCACGGACAGCGTTTGTCTTGGGCGTTACCAGATGAAACCAATCGAGCGCCAATATGATAGTAGGAGGTCGTTGCCTCAGGCTAGTTTATGCATGTACTCTCCGTTATACTCATGATACGATGGGTCTTCATTTGGAAAATAACGGTTTGCATGTACGCCAGTAGGTCAATGCAGGCAAAACGGTCAAGGAGCTCAAGAGTACGCTCAACAAGGCTGTCCGACAAAGGCCAACATCACACCGCGGGCAAAAGCTGATCAGAGCGCGCCCGAAATCCGCAAGAAAGGGATCGATAAACACACCTAACGTGTCGCAAATAAAGCGCTTTATAATTAGATATTCGGAAAGATCACAGAACATTCATGTGTGAGGAAACATGTAACCTTTGTTCCGCACGAAGAACCGTCGAAAAGTGAGCGAAAAACCGTCGAAAAGTGCACCCTTTCAGTGAGCATAAAGGAAACACCCTCGCTACACGCCAAATTGGTTACGCCAGATCGCTCCCGATCGCTACCCAGCCGATTGCATACCTTTGTTCGCAGCGAACGTTATCACTTTTCGATGGTTTTTCGACGGTCCCATAGCCTTCCGCTCAGCCCGGAGAATAATGAAAACAAAGAACAATATGCTTTCCGAAAGCCACTGATCGGCATTTGCCCGTGGTGTCACCTGAAGTACGAACATGTCCAGATCATGTCCAGGTCATGCTCAGAGACGGACGGCTGTTAAGGTTTGTCAAATTCCGCGCTAGCACAGGTCTTGTTCTGGAATTCTCTGATAATAGCTCGTACACGATGTGCATGCCCATTTGGCCAGCTCAAAGAAACGGCGACGGCTGACAATTGCCAATTTTCCCCTTATATCTTCATTAAAAGTATATATGTAAGTCAGGGCCAATTAATCCCTCGCATGCAAGTTCACGGTTCCACACTGTCTGCTCACAACGGCTGATCCCCGCACATACTTTTGGATCAGAGCCACAGCAATTGTCCAGACTTGCCTGCACACTTTCCCACATGTATATGAATCAGGTCATCACCCATTTCTATAAGTTGGGGTATTTGGCGAAGCGTTAGGAAATTGAGTTGTCAAGATGCGGTCTGAGGTAGAGAATTAAACCTTATCTACAAGGATGAGCGTCCACAACTAAGCTGATCGGCGCAGAGGCCATGAACCGTTGAAAACATATCTACGGCTGTTTTCCAGCGCATCGGGCCATCTTCTTCCATCTTCTGGGCAGCTGACGGGTCCTCTGCAAGAAATCTTTTCCATCCTCGAAATCCGTAGGCTGCCCAGCGGAAAAGCCCACCTGCAGCATACAAGGCCAGCGATTTGCGAGTTTCATGCAGTTGGATCGGTGTATTCCCGTGGGTAACAGTGCTGGAGGGTAGTAGAATGAGGGACCCAGCCGGAAATTCTGCCATATATCCAAGCTCGCGAAGGATAAGGTGGCCGCCCTTGGTCGCATCAAAGTCACCAAAACTGAAGAGAGCACACCACCCTTGAGGTAGATTGTGGGCATCGCGATGTTCTCGAGTGACCACTTGATTCCCTAGATTGAACGACGCGGCCGGCCAAATGGTGGAAGGGAACGCGGGCGAGAGATGGGGGTATTTGTCATAGAGAGTTTGCAAGGTATCCTCGTAGTATCTATAAAGCTTTGGTGCATATGTTTGGAGGGCAGCTGATATGAACATAATCAGATCGCACAGACTGGTTTGAAGGAAGGGGATGTCGTACTATCTGCAACGCGGGCAAGCTGTTGAACATTTGGATCGAGTTTCAAAGAGGCGATAATCTCCTCGTCCGCGTCTGTGCCGTTGTGGTTCAGGTTCCTGGGCGCCTATAAAACATCAACGTCAATTCATGAGGCAACGCTCAGCTCCACGAACCGTCTGTCCACCTCCATGTGAAACTCCGGTAGCAAAGCAGGGAAAGTCGCCACGTTTGGTCGAAGCGGCACATGAGAGACGCTTGGCTGCAGCAGACATAGCTGTTTCCGCGCCTCTCCAATGGCTTTCCCATTCCGGACAATCATCAGGGCGTCCCACAAGAACACAAATGATCCTACTGTGCTTGTCGACAATGGCTAAGGTATGCCTGCAAAGATTAAAAAAAACCAACAATAAAAAGAATGATACGCGCACGTACTTGCCATCCCATCTCAGAATCTTCAATCCGTCTATCAGCCCCTCTTCGACAGTGGTTGTGCGCAGCTTTGGCCGGCACCCAACACCTACCCAGGCTCCATTGGCTGCGCGAAGGCTGTTGGCATCAATGTTCGAAGGAGCGATTTCTGTTGCGCCAGCCTTTCCTGCCGTGCTCGCATAAGGGATCGCGCCGATCTTCACTTCTGCAGGCTGCACACAATGCCTTCCCCTGGCTGGGTTTTCCCCTGCTGTATTCATTGTGTTAGACCCAGTGGTGAATAAACAACATGATGTTGATGCAACACAGCTTTGCATACTAGTTTGTTGGTGTCCATCTCCCAAGTGTAAAGGGCTTTCAGGTTGTTCAACATGGATGTCGTGGAATTCCTCAAAGTCCCTCCCCGTAGCGTTCGCATGGTCACCAAGTGGAGAAAATGCTTGTTGTAGCCCTTCCAAGACGTCATAGTCCAGCACCACAGCCTCCAGGTTGGAATGCGAAGAAGCGAGAAAGTGATGCTCGTCCTGTCGAGCCAGGCTGGAATTACCTGCGCAAAAAGAAACGACATCGTCTTCGTTGATCGCATTGCTTTGTAGGAGAGTGTTGACCTGGGAAAGCAAATTTGTGTCAGCATGAGAGACCATGCTAGGGATGGTGTGGGGCATGTAAGGTATTTCAGCGGTAGGCATGGCACGAGGCGCAGCTCTCACAAAGTGGAGTGTATGTGAGAAGTAACAGAACGCCATTAGCCGAAAGTAACGTGACGTACCCGAGTGGAAACCGAAGAGGTCCCTTGCTGTCCGGTACGTAGAGGGTGATTTTCCAAGTTGCATTCCTCTCTCAAGGGCCCTTCGAAGGTTTCGCGCTGGTCATACTGGGTAGCCACCACAGCATTATCTGACGTATTGGTATGCGACCCTGTACCTTCAAAATATTGCGAGCTAGCATGCCCTGATGATTCCTCACCGTTGAAATCATGTAGAGTGCCCTTAATTAGCCTGTCAAGATCCGACTGCGACGCTGTGGTCAGTGGGCCTCCTTTTCCGTCAACAAAAAGAGAGAGCACCTCCGCTGGTTCCGCAATGCGCTCCATCAGTGAGTGTTGCAACCACTCGACTTGGGGGATATGCCACCCAATGTTGTTCGATACGTATTCAGCCCTTGCAAGAGAGGCGATGTGCTGCATTTCCACGTCCTCGGCCTTTTCATCCGTCCTCAGCCCAAGGAAAACTCTTCGATTCCCCTCTTGTTCTTTGTCGGAGTCGAGCCAGGCCTGCCATGCTAGAGCAAGATGTTCAGTAAAAGGTTTGCTGCATGCAACCCTGACGGAGATTAGCCTACAAAGAGCATTGTCGCTGCCATTGGCAGCAAGCGCGGTTTGGTCAAACCCGGCAAATGAAAGCCTAGCGCGTATATAGGCCCTGTATGTGTCTAGCAAAGTGATATTGTGGCCACGAGAACGATCGTTAAGCGCTTTGGAGACGGCACTGAGGAAGTCGTGGTGAAACAAAAGCGAGCGTCCAACCCAGTCGATGATATAATCGCAGCGCAAGCGGACTGTGGCCCGGCTGACACCGTCTAGTATTGGAAGAGGCGAGGCTAGCTTTCCGTTGATTTCCTGCGTGGTAACTCCCGAGTGCAATAGCTGGTAGAGAGGTTCCATGTTTTGATAAACCCAAGACAACGAGTTGAACTGAAAGATTGCTACTCGTACATCCTCGTAGTATCTGATATAGCCGTCATCAGTACCCTATACCCTGCTCCAGTTTGGAAGTACTCACTTTATTGGAACCATCCCGAGGTTTCCCTCATGCTTCAAGTTGGCATTTTGGACGAAGACGAGTTGGACGGCGCGTTGCTTTATATCAGCCCTACCAAAACAATAGCTCTGGTGCTCCAATTTCATAATTCTGTCCTCTGGGTTTCCTTCGGAGAGCCAGTACTGAGAAAGGTCGATCCAGGTATCGGTCATTTTCGTTGCTGCACGGGGCATGATGGGGCGCTGCAGTCGAAGATAGACACGTACGAGCGCTTCATTGGCGCCATCGTATTA
>JAXQGN010000810.1:0-10617 GCA_037039805.1 Irpex sp. M6601 | reverse complement strand
CCATCACTGGCGCGCGTGAGCGCGCGTGAGATAAGATAAGATTAGAATGCTTGCGCATTCGAAGTGAGTCCCTCACATCCTCCCACCTTAGACTGAGCACGGCCAGGTGATCGGTCTACGGCCTACTTAGAGGGCCCGAGGTTGGGGAAGTGTAGGGTGCTGTCCGTGGTGACGGGGACTATGACCCTAGCCAACCAGGCCCGCACATACTCGAGGCGGAGTCCTCCAGAGGCAGCGTCGGCGATGTACTCAATGCGTGAGCGTTGGACATCGTCGAGGTAGCTGTTGAGGTTCTCGATAGTAGCAGGCACAGTGATGGGGAGGGCCTCGACGAATTGTTCGGCGGTGATAGGGCGTTGACGGATGAATTCGGCTACGCGCCGAATGAAGCCCAGCGTGATTCGGCCGGAGTTGTCGTGAGGCCCAAGACTTGCTACGATGAGAAGCCCTCTGAGGGCGTTGAGGTCGGAGACCTGGTGACTTGCGTCACGAACAAGGCCTGGCAGCTCGACGTGGTACCATTCGCCTAGGCGTCGTACCCAGTTGTCGAGATTGTCGAGGTTGGGGCTCAAGTCGTCGACGTCGATTGGGAAAGAGTGGACGTCAGCCAGGTGTTCCGCGGCGGAATCCATGGCTACTTGATCCGTGGCCGTGGTTTCCGTTGTTGTGACGCCGTGAGGCGTCTGAATGGTGGTGGCGACGGCGGGCTCGGTGACCATGGGCACATCAGTAGTAGTACCTTGCGGTACTGAGGGTGTGGTCAGGGTCGCCGAAGTGTGTGCCTCGGTGGGCGTCGAGGTGCTCGTGGCTGGACCAGGGTGTGCATCAGGCATCCTCGTGGCGGTTGCAGTTGGGAAGTTGCCCGTCCCGGTCGTGCTCGCGTGAGCCCGCTGCGTGTTGAGGTATTGGTTCGTCTGCGCGATGACCGCGTCAGAGGGACCAGCCCCGAAGGGGCCTGCATGCCGTCGAGGTGGAGGAGGAGGAGGAGGTTGAGGGTGGAAAGGGGGCGCTGCGCGGCCCTGGTGCTTCTCTATCTTCTTCAACCTCTTCTTCTCCTTCTGCCTCTCGCTGACCTGTTTGTATGGAGCCCATAGCGGGCGTGGCCAAGTGATGCCAGTGGCCTCGACCTCTGCAGGCATACGACGGTCCTTGGGGATTCGATTGCAGTAATCGACGAATTTTCCCCAGAACGTGAAGGCCTCGAGGTTGCCTTGCATCCAGGCTACTTCTCGTAGCCGCTGAGTTTCCTCAGCTGTCTCGGGGAATCTCCAGGGTAATTCGACGGCGGCGTGCGCGTCGGGGTTGCCTGGGAGCCATCGTAGAAGTTCCCGCGACCGGTCGACCGTGCTGATGAGTCTGAAGTCGGGTACCGGAGGCGGAGCCCTGTTAGGGCCAGTGGCGATGGAGTGCGTGCGATAAGCACGCGTGCGTAACCATTCATTCCTTTCGGAATGTGTCATTCTGCCTGCCGGCCAGTGTGCCGGCCATCCAGGGAACCCGTTGGGGAACAGCTCCAACTCCTGCATAGTCCAGTAGGTGCCGGTCAACGGATTGATCATCGACACGTCCGGGCGCATATCGGGGAACGGTGACCCTAAGGGCATGGGTCTACCGTACACGAGACACCATCCCGAGCGGGGGGTGTCGAACGCGATACGATTGCCGTTCCTGTCGAGCAGGGGAGCCATTTGTTCCCGGGGGAACTCGTTGGTCTCCGTCGTGGGCCTTCCCGTTAGGGAAGATGCAGGTTGCCTGGGAGGGGGGCTGGATGCCCTGACTCTCCCGTTGTCTCGAGGGTAGAAGTTACCACCTTGCGGTGGTCGTGGTGCGATGCGTTCTTCGAGTGGAGTCCGTGAGGTCTCCGGAGGCGTCGCGGGCTTGTCAACTGTCATTGGTTGATGCGCTCGCTGCGTTGCCTTTGGGAAGGACTTCTTTTTCTTCGACTTGGGGGGAACGTATACCTCCCAGTTTTCCGATTCGCTCTCGTAGTCGCCGTAGATGTCCCTGGAGATCTCGTACATGGCGATCTCCTTGAGGAGTTCTTGCTCACTTACGTGAGCGTGTTTGCTGGACTCGTGTTGGGGGGACCGTGCTCGTCCTCTGGTAACGAGCTCCCTTCGCAGCTGTTCGCTCTTGTATTCTTGGTACTTGAGCGTCGTGTTGAGTCTGTCGACTCCTCCCTTCCACGAGTCGGCCTCTATTTTGTGGTTGGATGCCTTGATCTCAGCATCCTGCCGTTCGTCCCTGAGCCGTCGGTTGTCCCGACGTAAAGTGTCGTAGTCGCGACGCAGGCTGGCGTAATCGGCCTTGAGGTCCTTGTACCTCTCCCGCGCTCGTCTTAGGTCGTCGTCCAACGACCGTCTGCTTGAGTCTGCTTCCGCAGACGTTAATTCCCCTTCTTCCTCCCCCCTAGGCGGCGATGACGACTCGTGAGGTCGCTTGCGCGACGAAGACGACATCGCCGTCGACGACAATGTGGGTGACGGTGAGCGAATGTCTTCGCGGTCGGAGTCGTTGCCGAGAGAGACAGTCGCGTCTGGAGATGGGGTTCGGATGGTGGGCAGCGACAGAGTCGTGTCCGCCATCTCGACACTTGCGTGTCGCGGGGTCTTGCTGAGAGATTTGCTCCTTCTGGAGCGTCCTCGTCCTTGCTCCTCGTCGCTCATAGCGGCGGGAGCCACTCGCTGGCGTGGTAGGTGTGGTAAGGCGGGTGTGTGGGTGCACGCGTTGCCACGTCTGGGTTTTTGGGGAGGTTGTGGTGGTGGTTGGCGGCGAAGTGAGTCGGTTAAGTGTAGCCGCCCGTAAATTGATGATTTTCTAATTTGTTTGGCCGTACGGCGCTTGCGCGTCGATTTATCTAATCGCGCCGTTATCTTATCTAACCCCGGCGTCGGGGTTTCGGCTTATCCTTCGGGATGTCCTTAACGTCGCCCACACCCAACAACTCCAGATACCCGTCGAGGGCACTACAGTCCTGGACGTGTTCAACCGGTTCCCAAGTCTCGTCGCCGAGATCCCATCTTACCAGGAAAGTAAGTTTATTTCGGGTCCATTTATGGTCGATTATCTCGTCGACTGACCACTCTCCATCCTTGGGGTTACCCAAGTCGTAGTATCGTCGCACCTCACGGTGCGGGAAGAGCCTATCGTCGTTGGGCTCGTGTCTCCTGAGTTTGGAGACGTGGAATGTCGGATGTATTCGCCTCTTGGCGAGGTCCTCCGGCAGTCTCAGCGTATAATTGGAGGTCTCGGCGTGAGCCTTTATGACCTCGTATGGGCCTATGTATCTGGGAAGTAGCTTCTTCGCCCTTCCTTTCGGAAGGTTAAGGTTCTCCGTAGATAGGTACACTAGGTCCCCTTCCTGTATCTTGTTTTCTACACCATGCAGGAGACTTTCGTCTCTTCTTCGTTTGTTCGCATGGTACGTCTGGTACACCCTGCTCTCGATGATGGCGTCGTGCGCCATCTCTAGGTTATCAATTGCTTGATCTGCGAACGCTTTTACTCCCGGTAGGGAGCTGTGTGGGACCCGTTGAGTCATCCGTGGCAAGTACCCTTGAGTGAGCTCGAACGGGGCGAATTTCGATGAGCTGTTGGTAGACGAGTTCAGTGCGAACTCGGTCATTGGCAACTGGTTAACCCAGTCGGACTGGTCCGGCTTTACCAGGGCTCGTAGCACCTGTATGATTGAACGGTTCGCCCGTTCTGTTGATCCATCCGTCTGGGGATGGAAGGCTGTCGACATTAATAGCCTTGTGCCCAGCAGTCGGTGTACTTCCTTCCAGAAGGCCGACGTGAACTTCGAATCGCGGTCGCTCACGATCGATTCAGCTACCCCATGTAGCCTTACTATGTCCCTAACGTACATCCAGGCGAGCTCGCTGGCCTTCACCTTGGTTGTCGTGGGGATTAAGTGTACCGTCGACGTGAGTCGACACATCACTACCCATAGGTAGTCGAATCCTTGGCATGGGGGAAACGGGCCCAAGAAGTCCATGGAGATGGACTGCCAGGGGTACGTAGGGATCGGCATTGAGTGTAGCAGTCCCGCTGGGGCTTGGTTGCTCGGCTTGGTGGTCTGGCAGGTTCCGCATGACAGGCAGAACTTGAGCACGTCGTTGCCAAGCGTCGGCCACCAGTACCAGCGGCGGATGTACTCCCCCGTCTTACGGTGTCCGAAGTGACCTATGGTTGTGTGAGCGTTGTCAATAACAACGTCTATAAGGGCGCGGTTCCCCAGTTTAACCCGGGGTATGCACATAACCTCCTGACCGAGGCGGTTCTTAGTGAAGAGGTAACCATCCCTCTCACTGAAGGCGGGATGTTCCTCGGGAGCTTTCGCTACCTTACTGAACATCGCGTCGTTGGAGTACCCAATTTTGATGGCTTCCGCCATCTCCTGGATCCGCTGAAGCTTGTGGGGCAGGGGTTCTACGTCCTCGTCATGCTCCGTGGGCGTAGGATCCTCCTGGTTCTCCTTGAGCTCCTGCGCCTCAGCTCTTCGTTCTTCCAACTCTTCCTTCGCGACGAGGTGTCTCGGGGACCTTCTCAGTCGTACTGACCGGAGTTCCTCTCGTCGTTCCAGGGGCAATTCGTCTCCTTCCGGGTCGAATCGCGCGTCCGCGTTAACGTAGTCGTCATAGTTATGGGTTTCCCCATCCTTGTCGTTGATGTAATACCTAGATAGGCAGTCTGCGACTCTATTCGAGTCCCCTTTAACATACATGATCTTGTAGTTAAAGCGTTCGAGATATTCCATCCACCTCGTTTGCCGAGGATTGAAGTTCGCTTGAGTCTTAAAGAACTCAAGGGCCTTGTGATCGGTGACGATCGTTATGGGATATCCTAGAAGCTTATCCTCCCACTTAAGGAGGGCTTCCAATATGGCTATCATTTCTATCTCGAACACGCGATACGCATGTTGTGCGGCTGTGAACTTCTTAGACATGAAGCCTGCGGGGCGACAGTTGTGCCACTCAGGTCCTTGTCCGTACACAGCGCCGACTCCATATACGGAGGCGTCGCATATCACCCAAATCGGTTCCCCAGTTCGGGGATCCACTGGCTTGAGTATTGGGACCTTGCACGCTAAGTCTTTTATCGACTGGAAGCACTTTTCGTGCAAGGGTCTTCACTGGAATGCATGTCCATTTCTGGATATCTCGGCCAACGGTCCCGTGAAGGACGACACATCAGGCATGAAGTGCGCGAGGTATTGCACTAGACCAAGGAACCGTTGGATGTCTCCATAGTCCCTTGGCGTGCGCCATTCGCGTATCTTGGCCATTTTATCTGCACTTGCGTGCAGTCCCTGCTCGTCGATAATGTGACCTAGGCAGTCGGTCCTTTCCGAGTACAAGTCACATTTCGACGCCTTCAAGTACAATTCTGCTTTTCGCAGACACTCGAACACCGCCCTGAGGTGTTCCTGGTGTTCCTCTATCGTGTCCGAGAACACGAATATGTCGTCGAGGTACACGTGCAGGAACTTCCCGATGTGCTCGCGGAAGATGTGTGTCATCAACCGTTGGAAGGTGGATGGGGCGTTGCAGTCGCCTTGTTGCATTACTTGGCTCAGCATCGTCCCATATACCGTCGAGAATGCCGTCTTCCACACGTCTTCAGGTACTATTCGCACCTGTTCGTACGCGTCAGACAAGTCAATCTTCGACCAGTACTTGGCCCGCGCGACGTCCATCCTTATTTGTTCCTGGTCTGGGAACGGAGAGACGTCGTGAATCGTGTTATCGTTCCGTTGCCGGCAATCGAACACGGTGCGGAGTGACCCGTCCTTTTTGGGCAGGCATAGCATGGGGGCTGCCTGGGGGACATTCTGGAACGTCCACCATCCAGCCCTCACGTATCGCTGGATTTTCTCCAGCAGTTTAGGCTTCAGTGCGTCCGGGCACCTGGGCGTATGGTATCGGTATTGGTGTTTCTCGTCGATGATGGGTATCGTGTGGTTGATTTCCCTCATCGGCGGCAGTTTTTCGGGCACCCCCGATAACATATCTTCGTATTCTTTCAGCCATTGCTGTCGCAATGTGGGAATGTCTTCGGCGTTGTATTTGGTGGATTGACTATTGAGCTGTAGAGATGGGGGATGGACGTGTAGGGAGTTTGATGATTCGGGGGCTCCAGGAGATCTCTCCCCTGGATCCTCTAGTCATTCCTTCGAACTTGTCGCTCGAGTCTCCCTTTGTTTGCCCTTCAATCCCCTTCTTGTCATCTTCTTTGGCTCCTCCTCCCCCCCTAGCGAAGGTACTGGGGTAGTGCCGAAGCGGATGGTCCCTTTCTCGAAGTCCATCGTGACTTTGTTCATTTTCATGAACGGGATTCCCAGGACCATGTTGTAGTGGTCGATGTTTACCACATCGAAGTATACGGGGAACTTCGAGTTCCCTACGGTGAGTGATTGCTCGGTGCCGTAGTTGATCTTTGATCGGCTTCCTACGCACCCCAGCTGGAGTCCTATCGGTTTCTCCAGCGGGAACCCGCTTATGTTTGCCACAGTAGCAAACGCGGGGCTTATTGCGTTAATGCTCGATCCGCTGTCGAGCAGTATCACCCCTTTCAAACCGTTGATACTGCCACTTATCGTGACACAACGAGATGGTAGGCTGGGTCTGGGACGAGCTTGTCCCGTGACCCTCATGGCAGCTCGCTGTCCTCGCTCCTCTGTCATGCTCCTCAGCGATGCGTTAGCGTCGGCGTCCACCCTCATGCCGTCCATGAGTTCGGTGGGGGGCCCATGGGGGACCTCCACTCCGTCGACGTCAGCGACGTGCTGCCAATAGAGCTCTTCATCACTTGAGTGATACAGCTCCGCGGGTGGTTGCTCGTCATGAGGGGTTGCCCCCTCCTCTTCGTCTTCAGCATCCCCGTAGGCCGAGGATGGTGGTGATCCAATCTCGGATTCCTCCGGTGATTGGGGAGGGGTAGCATACAGCCATACCACCGCTGGCGAGTCCTCTTCCTCGGTGGACACTTCTTCGTGGCCATCAGCCACGCTCTCATCGTCCTCAGTATCAGATATGTCTTGCAACGCGGGGGGCTCATCCTCCGCGCTCTCCTCAAGCGACTCTAGTCGCTCTCTTTCCAACATCTGTTGTCAGTGGACAACTAGGCCCCTTGCATACTCCCAGTCTGGGTTTGGTTCTGTCCAAGGGCTGACCTCATCAGCCGCCTCTTCCTCGGGGCGTAGGCCCAGTCGTTCCATCCAGAGGTCAGAACGTTGCCGTTCTTCTCTTCGCTGTTCCTCAATGGTCTCGAGGATAGGGTTGTCCTCTGTGGCCAACTCGTCAATCTCCATCCAGAGTGACCCGAAGTCGGTGCGCGTATCTGCTGCGTCCTGCAGCACCGCTCCGACTACGGTCCACAGGCTCTGGAATCTCCTGCGGTCCATGGGAGCCAGGGGGATTTCCTCGAGTCCATCACGGAACTCGTCGATACCCTCAAGTGGTCCACGATCCTCGTTGCTGGCCAACGAGTCTCCGGCCTGTAGGATAGCGGTTTGCGTAATGAACATGTCGATTACTCGACGAATACGTAGATGTCTCATGTATCCCACTAGGATACTCGTATGCATCGTTTCGATAGTTTGTCGAGTTGCCTCGACGAATTCATCGTATTCCAACTCGCGCCTCATGTCGTCGAGGTTATCCTCGTTGAGGGGAGTGTCCGGCATGATCCTATGGCTGGATTCCGCGGCAGCGTGCGATCTTTCGTCGTCACTGGTCACATCTTGTCTCCTCGAAGAGGAGCCTCCAGCCCGGATATCATCCGTGTTCATTGCGTTGTATCGCTCGTTGTCCGAGCTACTGTCGTCGTAGTATTCGTTATCGAATTCGTACTCCTCGTACTGAACTACGTTGTGTTCGTCCGATTCGTATTGGGTGCCGTCAGGCACCTCATCGACATCTGACCTATCGTCGACGACAGTGACGCCGTCTTCGGGGTCGTGCACTCCAGATGCTTCCGCATCATTGTTTTCGATGGGGTCGGATTCATTCATCGCTCTGAACCCCGGTTGGTCGTGGGCACTAGCGTAGTGCCCTATCTGATTACACTTGAAGCATTTGACTTTCGTCATATCTACACCCTTCCCTTTGTCGCGGGAGCTGGGGTTGGCTTCTGCCCTAGCCCTGGGAGCTGGTGTGCTGACCGAGTGGCCAAACGCAGGCCGAGAGGTAGGTTTACTTCCCCCTCGTTGCCTATCGTTAGTTTTCCTAACGGGTGCCGACCTTGGGGCGTCGCTGCGTCCGAATCGGTTATCCCGATTGTCTCGCCTCTCTGGGCGAGTGTCTGATTCCCGGTTCCTCTTGTCGAATGACGTCGAGTTCCTGCCTTTAGGCAGGTTCCGGTTATCGCGTTGTCGAGGGCGGTCCGATCTCTGTTGTTGGAAGATCTTGGCCGTCCGCTCCGCGTTCTCGACAATGAGAGCCTCTTGGTACAGTTCGTCGATAGTCGAGTTCTCCGCGGTCATCCTGCTGTTACGCATGATTGCTGTGGAGAACTCTTCTGGTAGTTCCTTGAGGAACTTGCGTCGGAACTGGTAGTCGCTGGGTCTCTCGACCATCTGTCGAGCGTACTTTATCATTTCCGCGTACAGCCCTGCGACCCCTTTAGAGGCCTTGTAGTATACCTCCTCGAATTGGTACGTTGCCAGCTGGATAGTGGCTTCGTGGACGAACTGCTTGCGCAGTTCATATATGACCTCCAGGAACGTCCATTCTTTGACATTCCCGAGAGGGTCATGTACCTCCGCGTTGTACCATTCAAGGGCAGGCCCGCTTAGTAGTTCACCTATGGCGAACACTCTGATAGTGTCGTTTTCACGACCCACGAACCTGATCAACCAGAAGTACCTTGCGGTACCTTTCAGCCACTCGTCGAACACGTCCACGTTATCCGTGCCGTTATACGCTCGCGGTGGCGAGGCCTTAAACTGTTTGCTCATATGAGGAAACGCGTCCGGCCGCCCATGCAGCACCTCTCGGAACAGCTGATAGATATAGCGCTCCGAGTTGTCTGCTAACGTCGCTGCTGGCGCAGCGTGCCTCATTACTGAGGCTGAGCTGGTATTCCCCGCATACCTTGGCCCGGCTGCGGAGGCTACAAAGAACCTGGGGTTCAGTCCAGTTCGTTGTTGTTCGTCTTCGTCGTCAGAGTCTCTGTACCGACGGTTCCTTCGTCTGGCCGTGTACGGATCAGGGGACGGTCCCCTGTGAGGACCTCGTTGGTCGTCGTCCGATGACGAGTCGTCCCCATCGTCGGGTTGTCCTGGCCTGGTGCGTACTCGCTCTTCGAACCGTTGCCGGTTCTGGCCTTGTCGGTGTGGTGGATGGGGGGTGTTGTATTCGAGTGGGCCATGTCCGTAGCCAGACTCGTCCACGTACCTGGTGTCCACCACTCTTCCTCCCGACGTCAACCCTGCTCTCTCTAGCCGTGTGCTCTCATCCGGTCCCTGCGTCTTCTTGACAGTTTCCGGGGCTACCTTCACAGCTTCGACCGGTTCTTCGACCGTTATGGTTGCTTGCGCAACCGCGACTTCAGGAGTGCTTTCCGCGGGCTTCGCCTCTTCCGGGGCAGTCCTCCGTCGAGGTGGAAGGTCCGTGCCAGCATCTGCAGGTCGGCCCTTATCCCGTTGGTTTGCTCCTCCATCTGCTCACGCTTCTTTACGTCCTCGATCTGTCGCTCCTTCATGCGGTCGCACTCAGACCTCATTCCGTCAAGGAATTTGATCGCCTCTTGCACGATCTCTTGGACTTCCTGAAGCTTTTCTCGTGTTGGCTTTCGCCTCACGACTTTCTCGGTCTGGTCTGCTTTCGCGACCGTGTCACTCGAATCGGGGGCTTTCACAGTGGGGGCTGCAGCTACGTTATTCGTCTTAACGTTGAGTACATCGGGGTTTTCCCCCTTTTCTACTTCTACTCTATCGCTGCTTCCCGCAGCTGCGTTCTCTGCTGATCGACGACCTGCTTCGCGTCTCTCCCGTGCCTTCCCGATGGCGTCCGTGAGGACACCTGTCACTTGCGCCGACTTCCCCTCGCGCTTGTCAGTGGTCGTTGGGTCGACGTTGTTGAAGATGTGTCGGAGGTCGACCATAGGTGTTGACGAGGAAGTCTTCCTTTGTCCATTTTGCGCTTGCGCGCTTCCCACAGCGTTACCACTGTATTGGGATTCCCGTCCCTTCTGCGTCTTGTCAGGGTCATCCTCTCCGGGATTGTCGCTTTCCCTGAGCTCGGAGGAATGGGTCCTCGTTGTCCGAGGCTCCTGGCGTGATGACGCACGTGAGTGCGAGTCCCGTGAATGTGGGCGGGGCAAGTTCGGCATTGTCCCGCCTTCTTCTTGTCTTCTGAGCAGTTGTTGTCGCTTTGTTTGTGTGTGTCGAGTTCGTGTGAAGTTTTGGATACTTCTTTTTGTCGCGTTGTACGCGTGGTAGGTTCAGTTTCTCGAACTTAAAAAAGTGTAAGGGATTGCTATCCCTCTCGTACAAGGTAAGTTTGACCGAGCTTTATTCGGAACCTACGCGTAGTACAAAAGAGATAGATGCCAGATCTCATAGGAGATCTGGCGTACATGTATCCGATCAATAACTATACAGTATTTACTAAA